>BJCO01465060.1:0-10855 GCA_018326465.1 Flaveria floridana | reverse complement strand
TCTGTACCCTTCACCGTAACCCGTCGGTCCAAATAAAGAGTTGTACGCCTCTTCAGCAAATGTGTTCGACGGGTTGGTTTCCTCCTCCCCCCACGGGGGGCGACCCTCGTATACATAATATTCCTAAAAAATATAATGGTTAGATATTTCAAATAAGAAGTTATAATAAAACAGATACTACTTCAACCTGGTTTGAATGTTCGATATGTGGCTCCTCATTCAAATCTGGAAGCTTCGGCTTTTGATAATGATCTCCCGAACCCGACATTGTTTTCGAATTAACGTGTTTTTTTAACGACGAAGACTATTTATGTGAAAAAAACAGAAGGATGTATTTGTTGAAAAAAATGAACTTCAAAAAATATGGGTGACGTATGGTTGTTGAATGAAATATGGTTGTTGAATGAAATTGGAATGTATTTATTGTGAAATTCTGGGTTTCAAACCGTGAAGGTTCGAAGTAGGTGACGCGCGAATCCGGGGCCTTTTGTCCAGTGGTTTTCACTTTATCCGTGTCCTTTTGTCGTTTTGTTGTCACGTGGTGTCAGATGACTGACACAGAAACCATGACGACAAGCCCTTGCGGTCACGGTTAGGTTGCACAACGTGACCTTTTGCCCTAAACATGACCTTTAGGTCCGGCCTACCCTCAAAAACCCCTGCGGTGTCCCCATTAGGACCCTAACTCATAAATTACATAATTTAACGTTTATATATAGATAATTGTGGATATTATGTCTTAAATTAGACTTGAATAAGTATACAGAACCTTCTTTGGCTCAACGATGTGTAACAAATACGTTTTTTTATTAACTGTCATTAGTTAAGTCTGTTAAATGATGTCATGCGCAATACACATAATGAGAACTTTAGTCTTTTTGTTCAATTTCTTTAAATAAATGAAAAAGTAAATATATCCTAATTAACCCTTTTCTTGCTCATCTACCACTGTTTGGTAGTTTCCATAACCATATATCTGTCACCTACGACATTGAAGGAGAATTAAGGTTGATGCTACTTCTCACTAAGGTTGATGCTACTTCTAGTTCTAGTATTCTATTATGCTTGTGTAGGTTCTTTCTTTGTAGGCATATTAATTTGTTTGTCGGGTATTTAACAAACATAGATGGAAGTGGATATACCTTGGTTCTAGCTTCTTTGTTGTTGTTGATTTGTTGTTGCTGTTGCTGCTACTGCTACTGTTATTGCTATTGTTGTTGTTGTTGATGTTGATGATGAGCACTGTATATATCACGTCAGTGAGTTGTATTGATGGATCATTGTCGAGGAAATTTGAAATAGATACCAAGTCTTAGAATAGAGTCTTAACAAATAAATTAAATATGTAAATATATACATGAATTACGTTATATTCGAAGATCTCATGGATAAATTACATTGCAATACATTGTTGTCGTGCATATGTGCTCAATCGGGTGCACATGGCTAGATGCGGGAACCCTAGAAGTGCTTTACCATAATCTGTGTTTGTGCCCACGTACTAACTTGGATGGCTTGAGGTGATAGATGGGGGCATATATAACTCCACTCTCCCCACTCTGATGCCATCAATCACAATCTAATATGATGCTAGATTACGTACATATGACAAAGTATTTCAATTTGAGCCAGTTAATTCCTGCTCACTTGGCTATTCGTCCTCTACAGAATACTTACATGCCACACTCAAACAACAATCGATATTATAAATATTATTAATTCGAACACATAAATGTTTAATTTTAGGTTTATCCAACAATATATATTATAAATATTATAAATTCGACCACATAAATGTCTGGGGTTTGAACAATTCAATTTATATGGTTCAAATATTTCAAACCGGCCAACCAGCCTTTGATTCGGCCGGTTTGAATGGCTCGAACTATTTATAAACACCCCTAATTTTATGTAGAGGTTTGTGAAAAAACATATAAACACTTCTACCGTTTTAAATATAATATATATTTATAAGATAGATATATAGTTGTATAGCACCATCTCTTTCTCATTTCCATTATATATATAGAATCTAAATTACTACTATAAGTGTTTTTACCGTCCTTTGCTTATAAGTGTGTATATATAATTAACATGCCTATATATAGTTTATCTATATATCTTTTTATTATTAGTTGGGTACAATTATTATAAGACTTGAAGAAATGCATCCAAACAAATGGCTACGGATCCAGGGCAAACATTGTGGGGACTAGGAAAAGGACAATGCATCGTGGTGAGAATCTAGTCTTCTTTAACGTCAAACAAATGAATACTTACAAAAACTTTCCAAAACTGTTCAAGCATGCATTCCTAGTGATATCATATAATAGATGAATACATTTGTGCGTCAAAAGTTTTGGAAACAAATGGTCACTAATCAACATTTCTAAACTCAAATCATGCATATGAATTGAATGGTACCATCATGTATGACCTCCATTACTCATGCTTCTCTTGTCTTCATTGTAAAGATTTTCATCTTCAAGATTATCTTCGATCATATCTACACAAGTGTAATGAGGTCCATGACCATTTCCAAAGGCGTGAATATGGTCTTTAAGTGATCTTTTATGCTTAAAATCCGACCCGCATACACAATACCATAACTTCCCACAATTCTTTTCGTGTGTCCTCCAATCGCCTCTTACCGCAAAGAGTTTCCCACATTTTCGACACCCAAAAGGCTTCTCGCCGTGCTTTCTTTTGTAGTGTGTTTGAAGTGTCCTGAAGTCTTTAAGCGGCTTTGATCTTGGGTGGTCTATGTTGTTTTTGCAACCCTCTACACAACAATAACAAGGTAACCGCACCGTTGAGGATGCTGGCTTTGTGCCTCTTAAGGATTCAGGACCTTTTCTGTACTGGGATCCATGCCCCCACATATGCATCTACAAGATAACCATGACAGTAGTTGTAAACCTAATTAAACCCTAAACGCTAAACATCATAACAAATATTATTTAGGGTTCTACTACAATATAACACATTTTAACTTGTTAAGGGATGAATGATGGTTGACTTTAAAATCAATGAAGCTAGTAAACTATACATCTTTATAAGAAATCATGAATGGAATTGCCCATAAGAGAACATTCAAACTTGATTACACACTCAAAAAAGGCTCATCTTAAACATGGTGAAAATCACTGAACTTTAATTGCCAAAACTCTTGCATAAAGTGTGAGTTGCTCACAGTTGTCCTGACAATGTGCAGCAAGTAAGTAACAGTACATAAAAGGACCACAATGGATGAGTGTTCAATTAGTTAATTACTAAACACTTTAATTTGACCAAAGGCATCAATAGCATGAGAAGTAATTACCTGCATGTTGTTGTAGCGGTTGAATGTTTTGTTGCAAACAGTGCAAGAGAACTGTGTAGGACCAACCATGATCTGTGCTGGTGTAGGGATCCAATACTGTAAGTGATCTGGTGCTACCACCATGTTAGGGTTTGCAGCAAAGATGCTTGCTTCTGGTTCCCCTAGAGTAGATGCAGTTGGTGGTTGACCTATAGCCATTGTTACATCATCTTTGCAATCACTGATACTTGTGTCAAAAGTAAGATTGAGGTCAAGGTTAAGATCTTTAATAGGGTTTTTGTGAGAAGAGCAAGGTGAGGATATTTTAGGATGATGATCATGGTCGTGGTCGTGGTCGTGATCGCGATCTGAGTGTTTGCATACATAGTAGTGTTGTGTTTTGCCCGGAGGACTAAGAGAGAGTAGAATAGAATCTTCATCCACTTCATCACATTCCAAACATCCATTACTCTCGCTTGTTGTTGACATGTTGAAAAAGAGAGAAAATAATTTTTAGGTTTAGGGTAATTTTGCTAGAGAAAGTAATAAGAGATCGAGCTCTAGTTGTGGAGATACAAAATGGCTATTTGCAAGCGGTATGCAGTCCTAAATTCTCAGTTTTCTAGCAGTGAAGATGCAAAAAGGTTTGATTTTTGTTAGAGAGAGGAAGAGAGCTCTAGCAATATTGAAGATCTAAAGCGGCTATTTCGGCGAAATGCAGTCGTAAACTCCCAATTTTCTAGTACTGAAGATACAAAAAGGTTTGATTTTTGTTAGAGAGAGTAAGAGCGCTCTAGCAATAGAGATCTAAAAAAAACTATTTTCGAGCAAAATACAGTCATAAATTCTCAGTTTTCTAGCAGTAAAGATCCAAAAGGGTTTGATTTTTGTTAGTAAGAAATGCGGTATGGTATACATAACGACATCTACACATAATCATATGTTATTACAAGCATGTGTTAATTGACAAATGACACTTTTTGGTGATGAGAGCTCAAGAAAGAAGGTTTTAAGTCATGGGTATTGTTGGACACAACAAATCAATTATGATATAACTTATATAAAGAGGGGAGTGAGTGTGTGTGTATTGAGAGAGAGAGAGAGAAAGAGAGAGAGAGAGAGAGAGAGAGAGAGAGAATGAGCTCCAAGAAAGAGGTTTTTAAGCTTTTTGCATTGGTAGAGAAGGTGTAAATGTATATGATAATGAAAAATTCAAATTAATATTATTGGGTGGACTCAAAGAAAGAAAGAGAGATAGAAGGTGTGCACGTGGAATAGAGATATAAAAATTAGGAAGGTGATTGATTTGGCGTGTTTAGAAATGGAGGAGACAAGGACTAGGCAAAACACAGGTGAGAAAGAAAGAAACTGCATTGCATAGATTTGTGTACCAATCTCATTTACCTTCATTTATTTTCAATTTGAATAATGTAGATAATTAATTTCACCTTAATCCCATTTTCTTTTTCATTTGTTTTGTTTTTAGGTGAGTTTTATGATTGGTCACATCTAATCTCATACTAACCCCATGGTCACATCACATTCAAACGACATATTGATGAATGATTTTTTAATTGTATTTTAAATAACTAAAAAAAATCTCTTTAAATGTAGATTGAATTGGTCGTGTTTGGTCATTCTAGCAGCTATAACGTAAGCCTTACAACCAAGTGCCTCTCCTACGATGCTTGAAAAACCTTTCGATTGTCAAAATCAGCTAGAAATCATATGAGATAAGGTGGCATCATGATCAGTAGGTCAAACATATTAATTTATGCGTAAAAAAGTTTATTAAAAAATGTTGGTCGTTTGCCCTAATTGTAACGGTCGTTATAATGGTAAGAAAGTTAACGTTAGCCCTTGCCTAACGATTGTCTGACACTTGTAGGAAACTACCGTCAAACACCCGTTAGTAGATGACGTCAACCCTATCTACCCAACTGGCGGTTATAAGTGTACGTGAATAGCGCATCAATAATTAAACATTTACACTAATTTTCAAACTATAGTAAATATAATAATTAACAAATTTAACAGTAAATGAAATAGTACTAAACATAAAAGATAATAAACTCTGCCAACTAGTAATTGTTGATGATTAAGTCAACACACTCAAACAATCAAGAACAATGAAAACCGAATTTGATTTCTGTGAAGAAGATGATTACAGACGAAAGAAGAAGATTGATTATTCTCAATCTCCACATCATCGGTTCTATATACACAAAACTGTTATTACAACTAACTCCTAACAACCATTAGACATCCTAAACCTTCAAGTATTAAAACTAACATAACAAGTCCTTAGAGTTATTAACAAGACATTAAACACTCTAAGTAACAAACTATGAGACAATGACAGAATCAGTCCCTCGACTTTAAATCCACTCTTCAACAATCTCCACCTTGGATTAAAGTCACTCAATATGCAGAATTTCTAAACAAAACTCAAACTTGGGACCAGGCAATGCTTTAGTAAGCATATCTGCTGCATTCTCAAGAGTATCAACTTCAACAATACTCACCTCTTTAGACTTTACAATGTCCCTTATGAAAAACAACTTCACCCGGACATGTTTAGTCCTTTCACTATGCACTTGATTCTTGGCTAATTGAACAGCACCCCGGTTATCACACATGACTATATTACTATGTAAGGGAATACCCAGCTCTGTAGTCATTCCCCTTAACCACATTGACTCCTTTACAGCTTCAGTGAGTGCCACAAACTCAGCCTCAGTGGTAGATAAAGCCACTGATGACTGCAGTGTTGCCTTCCAACTAACCACACTTCCCATCAAAGTAAACACATAACCAGTCATAGATCTCCCATTATCCAAATCCTTTGCATAATCACTATCAACATACCCCAGTATATCACAATCATTACTGGCCTTTCTTCCAAACATTAACCCAACCTTTTAAGTACCACACAGGTATCTCAAAATCCATTTAACAGCTTGCCAATGTAACTTGCCTGGATAAGAGATATACCTACTCACAATACTCACAGCATATGCAATATCTGGTCTTGTGCAGACCATCAAATACATCAAACACCCCACAGCATTAGCATAAGGTATCTTATCCATCTGATGCCTCTCTTCATCAGTAGTGGGAGAATCTCTAGCAGAAAGCTTAAAATGTTGAGCTATTGGAGTAATGACTGGTTTGCAAGTATCCATACCAAAGCTACACAAGACCTTCTTCACATATCCTTCCTGAGATAGCTTCAGCAGCCTTACTTCCCTATCTATATGAATCTCCATGCCTAAGATTTTCTTGGCATTACCCAGCTCTTTCATGTCAAATTCATCCATTAACAGCTGCTTTGTAACTTCAACCTCCACCTTACTTTTGCAAGCCACAAGCATATCATCAACATACAACAACAAATACACAAAATTACCAGCTGAATACTCCTTGAAGTACACACAATTATCATAACAGCTCCTCTTAAACCCATGACTTAGGATGTAGTCATCAAACCTTAGGTACCACTGCCTAGGAGACTGTTTTAGACTATACAATGATCTTTTAAGAAGACAAACCTTCTCCTCCTGACCCATTTCTTCAAACCCCGGAGGTTGTTTCATGTAGATGGTTTCATCCAATGACCCATGAAGAAAAGCTGTCTTTACATCTAATTGTTCCAACTCATAATCAAACTGAGCTGTGATTGCAAGTATCACTCTAATTGATGAATGCTTTACCACAGGTGAGAATATCTCATTGTAGTCTACACCTACTCTCTGTGTAAACCCCTTGGCCACCAGCCTAGCCTTATACCTAGGGCCTTCACCTTGCACCCCATCCTTGAGCTTATACAACCACTTGCAATCTATTGTTTTCTGACCCTGTGGTTTATCTACCAACTCCCATGTTTCATTCTTATATAGAGAGTTCATTTCATTTTCCATAGCCTCTATCCACTTCTCTTTATCCACTGATTGGACAGCTTCTTTAAAAGACAAAGGTTCCATGCAACTGTATTGTTGTGCAGCCATAAACACAAAAGCTGACAGATCTTCATTATTCTGAGTTCTATACCTTGCAGGTGGATGTATTTGCCTTCTAGTTCTATCCCTAGCTAAGCTATAGGGACTAGACCTGGAAGTCTGTTGTGTAATTCCTTCGGCATTGCCATCAGAACTACCATCTGAATTTACTCTTTCAGATGCCACAGAATTGGGAGTTGTTACATTCCCATCATTCTCCACCTCAATTTGACCACCATGACCAGTTGTGCTTGTCACATTCTATTCATTTGAACCCTTTGTGATATCTTTAAAACAAACATCTTCATTAAAAGTCACATCTCTACTAATGAACACCTTTGACCCTTCCTTTTCTAATGGCCACAATCTATACCCTTTGACCTGATCAGGGTACCCTAAGAACACACACTTGACTGCTCTAGGCTCAAGTTTATCCTTCTTAACATGTGTATATGTCAGTGACCCAAATACCTTAAGATCACTATAATTTGTTTTCACACCTGTCCATCTTTCCATAGGTGACAACATTCCAATGGCTGATGAGGGTGATCTGTTGATCAAATAGGCTGAGGTAGACAGTGCTTCTACCCAAAACCATTTGGGTAGGCCTGATTCATGAAGCATACACCTTACTTTATCTAGTAGGGTTCTATTCATTCTTTCTACTAGCCCATTCTGTTAGGGTGTACCTGGCATAGTGAGATGTCTTGCCATTCCTTGATCATTGCACAGCCTAGTGAACTCAGAGTTGCAAAACTGCAGTCCATTGTCAGTCCTTAACCTTTTCACCCTTTTTCCAGTTTGAGTCTCTACCATCACCTTCCATTCTTTGAACTTGGTAAAGGTCTCATGTTTATGTTTCAATATAAACACCCATAACCTTCTTGAATAGTCATCTATAATGGACAAAAATAATGACCTCCCCCCAATGATATTGTTTGTGTAGGCCCCCACAAATCAGCATGCATATAGTCTAAGATCCCTTTTGTGCAGTGTTTTCCCTTTGTGAACTTAACCCTATGAGATTTGCCCATCACACAGTGCTCACAAAATCCAAAATCACATTCACTTAGGTCCTTAAGTACACCTTGTTTCTTAAGTTCAATTAATCCCTGACAACTGATATGTCCTAGTCTCCTATGCCACAGTCTAGCAGGGCTAGACTTATTGCTTTCTTGCACAGGAACATCAGTGACATTTACTTGTCCATCCAGAACATACAAGTTATTGCCAGTTCTTGACCCTGACATCATTACCATAGACCCCTTCACTACCTTAGCTTTACCATTTTTCAAGCTTACACTGCATCCATCTCTTTCAAATATACCTAGAGAGATTAAGTTCTTGGTCAACTGTGGAATATACCTGACATTGTGCAGTTCCATGGTAGTGCCATTGTTCAGGATCAAATTGATAGTACCCTGACCTTGTATAGTGCAGGTTCTATCATCACCCAACTTCACCTCACCAAGATCTTCAATCATGAGCTCCTTGAAGAGTCTCTTATTTGGTGTCATGTGTTATGAACGTCCAGAGTCTAAGATCCATGATTCACCTTCAATCCCTTTGTACACCATTAATACATCTGAGCTTTCATACCCATCAGTTGAATTTTCCGGGGATGAACTGCCTTGACTCTGGAAGCTAACCCCATCACCTTTCTTATTTCTCCTTTCAGGGCAGTCTCTTTTCAAGTGCTTCTCAGATTGACAGATGTAGCACTTTCTTTTAAACCTAGACTTTGACCTGTGTTGGCTTTTACCCTTGAAGCTTCTTTTATCAGGTCTTCCCCTGACCATCAACCCACTGCTGCTTGACTCCTCCTGACTCTCGGATCTTTTCTTGAGTTCCCTTGAATTCACTGCAGACAGGACTTCCTCCATGGTAAGAGTATCTTTCCCATACATGAGGGTGTCCATAAAGTGCTCGTATAAGTGTGGCAGTGATGTCAAGAATATAACAGCCTGGTCTTCTTCCTCTAAGGTCACTTCAATGTTGCCTAAGTCCAACATCAACTTGTTGAACTCATCAACATGATCCTCCATTGTCTTACCGGCTGTCATATGAAAAGTGTACAGTCTCTTTTTCAAATATAGCCGATTTGCTAGAGACTTTGTCATGTACAAACTCTCTAGCTTCGACCATATACCCGCCGCAGTGGTCTCCTTAGAAACTTCCCTCAACACTCGGTCTCCTACGCTCAGAATTATGGCGCTGTGAGCCTTCTCCATTATGTATTTCCACCGACTCTCAATCTCTTTCTTCTCTTTATCCGTACTCCCTGCTGGTATGGTCGCTTCACCGCCCTTCAAAGCATCGACTACCCCCTGATGGACCAGCAATGCCCTCATCTTCAATCTCCACAGGCCGAAGTCGTTTCTTCCATTGAATTTCTCCAATTCGAACTTCGTTGAGACCATTATGATCTTCGCACAGATTCAATTTGAGTTCACCTAGTGTTTGAGTTGGGATCGTTTCTTCGATCGGGAGCCGAGAACCAGCTCTGATACCAATTGTTGATGATTAAGTCAACACACTCAAACAATCAAGAACAATAAAAACCGAATTTGATTTCTGTGAAGAAGATGATTACAATCGAAAGAAGAAGATTGATTATTCTCAATCTCCACATTATCGGTTCTATATACACAAAACTGTTATTATAACTAACTCCTAACAACCATTAGACATCCTAAACCTTCAAGTATTAAAACTAACATAACTAGTTCTTAGAGTTATTAATAAGACATTAAACACTCTAAGTAACAAACTATGAGACAATGACAGAATCAGTCCCTCGACTTTAAATCCACTCTTCAACAGTAATATTATACTTGTATTTAAAACTTAAAAGTCCACAGGGATTTCATTAACGTTGTGTCACTATAACTAACCAAAATTTTGAAAATGGTACAGGATCAAAACGTGCACACTTATAACAAATAAACAATGTTTTAACTCAACTCATGAAAAAAATGTTCAAAACAACTTCAAAAGATCTCATGACATCTCTTTATATTTGAAAATATATGATATCATTTGAATATCACATACATAAATAAATTACCAAATTTCTTTTACACCTATGTAGATAAGCAACTGAGCCAACTATTAATAGGGTTTTAGTAATTATGAGCTTGGCCATTTTCTTGAAGCCAAGACATTTCATCTGTTGATGTTTAGTACAAAATATAAAATATTATAACACAAAGTTCTTGTATGTTATGCTTGCATGCTTGGAGGTGATGTTTGTCTTTTTGGAATATTGGATTTGATATATCATTCAATACAAATTCTTTAGATCAAATACTGTTCTTTTGCTACCTTTTACTTGAGGTGTGATTTTGCTATTATATATTAATCACTGAAAACTTTAAGCAAATATAATGCATTATTATAACTACACACAGGCAAATAAATTTTAGCCATATACAATGGAGGTTGTAATCCGGAGGTGCTAAGTCAATTTTATTAGGTGGTGTTCAGATTATAAATAATTAATAATTAAATATATATATATATATATATATATATATATATATATATATATATATAT
>BJCO01465059.1:0-16073 GCA_018326465.1 Flaveria floridana | reverse complement strand
GCAAAACAAGATGAACACGAAGTGGGTTTTACGTCAAAGAACAAGAATTCGATCCAGAAATCAAGAGCTCGGGTTGCTAGATCGGTTGTTAGATCTTACTAGCAGTAACCTACTCTGATACCAATTGTGGAGACGCTGGATCGATGAACATCCGAGCGTGTTCTTGACGGAAGGAGAAAAACCAAAAGATAAACAAAAGTACGAACAATAATCGAATGATTTCATTGATAAAACATAACGATTTTAAGCTCGTTACAACTTAAGAATCACAACTTTTGGCAAGGGGAGATCGAGCATGATCTCCCCTCTCATCCGGCAGCACCTAGGCCTCGGGCACAAACCCTCTCAAAACCCTTAGGTTTCTACACAATAAAACTAGTATATATAGGCCTCGGCCCATATTAGATGCGACTGGGCCCATTCGTGCGAGTGGACCATGCGTATGGTTCAATCGTACGACTGGACCATGCGTACGGTTCAATCATACGACTGGACCATTCTTATGGTTCAGTCTTACGAATGCCCCAATCGCATCCCTCAGTCGCACGACTGGCCCATTATCCTGGCTCAATCGTACGACTAAGTCTCATTCGCATATGCTCCTGCGAATGACCCAGTTTCATGTGTTTACAACATATCACGTGTAATACATTAAGCATAGACTATTCGTCAAGCGACGGACACACTATATATGACAATATATGCTCCAACATGCTTCAATTCAAAAGATAAAAGGTTTGGATCCTATGTCTTCTTCCTTATAGGAAGACTATCATAGGTACCAAATGGGTGTTTAGAAATAAGAAAGTTGATAGAGAACTTGTCATCAAGAACAAGGCAAGAATGGTTGTTCAAGGGTACACACAAGAAGAAGGAATTGATTACACTAATGTTTTTTCTCCTGTAGCAAGACTTGAAGTTGTTAGGATATTCCTGGCATTTGCTACATCCAAGGACTTTAAAGTCTACTAACTTTATGTCAAGTGTGCATTTTTATATGCGGTGATTGATGAAGAGGTGTATGTCAAACAACCACCTGGCTTTGCAGACCCAAATCATCTTGATTATGTTTCCAAGCTTGATAAAGCTCTTTATGGGCTGCATCAAGATCCAAGGAAGTGGTATGAGACACTATCTCAGTATCTCTGTCACCATGGATACAAGAGGGGTACTATAGATGGAACTCTCTTCATCAAAAGAATAGAAAATGACTTAATGCTAGTTCAAGTATATGTAAATGATATTATCTTTGGGTCAACTAATCTAAAACTCTACAAAGACTTTGAAAAGCTGATGAAGAATAGATTTGAAATGAGTGCCATGAGAGAACTCAATTTCTTTCTATGAATTAAAGTGAAACAAGTTGACAATGACATCTTCATAAGTCAATCAAAGTATGTACAAGACATACTTATAAGATTCAACATGACTGAATGTAACGTGGCAAAGACACCCATAGCCAGAAACTATTTCCTTGGACCTGATCTTAAGGCGGAATGTATAGATGAACATATTTATAGGGCAATGATTGGGTCACTTATATACCTTACAACCAGCATGCCTAATATTATGTTTGCTACATGTATATGTGTAAGATATCAAGCCTACCCTAAGATGTCAGACCTGGTTGCTGTCAAAAGAATTCTTAGATATCTCAAAGGTGCCCCTAAGTTAGGGCTTTGGTATCCAAAGAACTCTGACTTCAATCTGTATGCCTATACAGATAGTGACTATGGTGGCTGCAACATGACTTCAAAGTCCATATCTGGGGGATGTCAATTTCTTGGTGGAAGGATAGTCTCATGGCAATGTAAGAAACAATCCTTTGTATCTGAATCAACTGCTGAGGCTGAATACATTGCTGCCGCAAGCTGCCGTGCTCAAGTACTTTAGATTTAGAATCAGATGCTGGACTGTGGATACAACTTCAAAGACACTCCTATCCACATAAATACAACAGTGCTATCTCTAAACACAGAGAATCATGTGCAGCACTCAAGGACAAAGCACATCAATATAAGGTACCATCTAATTAGAGATAATCATGAAAAGGATTTGATAAAACTAATCAAGGTTGACATAAATGAATAAATGCTAATCTGTTCACAAAACCTTTTGATGAATAAAGATTTAAATATCTTATATCAGCTATTGGGATGATTAACCTTGAATAGATTTTCTTAAAACTTAATCTATATTATTTCTAAAAGAAAGTGTGTGTCATAAGTTGTCTAAATTAATCACCAACATAAGCCCATTTTATCTTGGGAGAAATTTTAAAATGATGTTCCTTAGCATTTTGAAAAATTAACAAGTGTATTTTCCTTCAAAAGATATTAACATTGCCTTCGGAAGAATTTTAAGTGTTCAAAACACATAACTGCTTAAAGGAGATTCACCTTCTGAAGAAATTTCATATTTCTTCTGAAGCTAAAATATGCTTCTAAGTACTTATGTGTATTTCAAGAACAAATTTCTTTCGAAAGCAATTTCTTTCAAGACTAAATACTCTTCAGAAGAGAATTTGCCTAAGTAAATTTTCTTCCGAAGCCATTTTTCACTAAGTTTAAGAATATCTTATGAAGTCAAAATTGGCTTCGGAAGATTTTTAGAAATCTTCCGAAGACAAATTACCTTTGGAAGAAATATAAACTTCCACGAAAACTACCTTTTGGGCACTTTTTCAGAGGTGGGACCGACATTCGAACTTCAAAGTTTATACTTTTGCATTAACTTTGTCTCAAGTCCATTTCATATAAATATACCCCACGATTCCCCTCTCTTTCACTTTCTTCTTCATCTACAATCTTTTTAAACCTAAAATCCCACTCACCGTCTTTGTTCATATCTTTCTTCACTTCAAAACTACCATAAATGGCCAACCTCAACTGTAGTAACCAACCAGATTTCTCCATGCAGCTTTAAAGGCAACACAATCAGGTTGCTCTTTTAAACTCTGAGAAAGATCCAAGTTTCTCAGAGGTTTGTCGCTTTCTTTCACTCTCAAACTAATTCACCTCCCTTACCATTGATCATCCACTTTGTGAGGATCATCTTTTGGATTTTTGGAGGACCTGCCAAGAGGTCACCATGGACGGGGAGAAGGCACTATCTGCCATAGTGCAGGGGAGGACACTGTTCATCACTCCAGGCTCCATTAACTCATACTCGTAGCTGGATGATGAAGAAGGTGAAGTGTCATTTCCAAAATCTGTTGTAAATCATTTTTTTCAGCAGATGGGCTATGAAGGAGACTTCTCAGTTAGAACCTTCAAGAAAGGGAATGGTTCCTTTCAATGGAAGTATCTCCAACATGTTGTTGTTCATAGTTTGTCTAATAAACATAGAGGATGGGACCAAATTTCAGAGGATCTCTCCTTCATAGTTCATAGAATAGTTCATGGGGTCAAGTTCAGGTATTCTTAATTTGTATATACTAATTTGCTTGCAAACTTGGACTCCTTAGAGTATTACATGTTTCCTACATATGTCCAACATATTCTCAACTGTGAACTGGGCTCATAGTTGAGGGGAACAGGTAATATTCTTAAATTGTGACAGATGAAGCCCGACATCTTCAAAATAATGAGAAAGCCTATTATGGACTTCTCAGGGGGTAGAAACAGCCTTGGTCCTAAAAATGTTAGAGCTCATTGCTCAAGGTGACAACCTATCAGCATAAGCTAGCGTTGAACCCGCACCATCTGCTTCAACAACACCCACACAACCACAAACAACCCTCACCTACCAAAGAAGATACAAACGAACCCCCTGCACAGGTTATTCAACCTGTGCAGGCCCCCATATCACTACCCATACAGGAAGAAGTGGATACTGGAGCTCCAACTTCTCCTTTGGAGCAAACCACTCCCATCTCACCAAGAATTAGCCATAAGGTTCCTCAAGCTCAAGCTGATGAGCTCATGACCCAACTAGCCTTAAGCCTTCACTCAGAGTCTTAACACTCTAGTGAACAACCTTTAGGGGAAAGTTACCATCCCTAGCCTTTAGACTTAAATCAACCCATACCCAGCCTAGAATTCTATCATGATGAAGATATAACACTTAGTAACTATCGTGAGTCTCTCTTTTCATTCTCTGCTCAAAGAGAGATGAGTGCTCCTATGTCACCTATATCTAGCCCACATCATCCACCCTCAACTGAGGTGGATCTTCCTGAACCTGTTTAAGAGATCCATATGGAAGAGGCTCTCACTTCTAAAAGTGATTACATCATAAGACCTCAACCATGGCAACTCAGCCCATTGACACTTTAACTGAAGCTGTTAGTGAGCAGGGAAAACCAGCAGCCAAGAACAACAAGCTGGTGATGAGGAAGACGACTTAGGTCCAATTATCTCAACCCCCAGTGATTCTTCTACTGAAGATGAGGGGAATCTTAGACTAAAGGTGCAAAAACTATCTAAGACATGCACTTATTTAGTCTCCAAGGTTATTCACTTGGAATCTCAAGTGACTACCTTGCAAAAAAGGGTAAATGATCAACAACTTGAGATTTCTGATCTCGAGCAACAACTAGTTAGAAGACCCTTCAGAAGGATTCAACCAGGAACACAAAAACCTGATGATGTAATTGACTTAACCTCCAACTCACCTATGCAAGTGGGTGATGCTACCGAAAAGGGGAGGAAGTTATCACAATCAAAGAACCTGGGAGTCCTTCTTAGAGTATGACATTGAGGACTCACCAACCTCACTTGCAATTGTCCAGACTCAGCAACCTCCTCAAATTCACGTTGATGTAGACTCATTTATCCGGAGTTTATGTGAGGAGAGTATACCAAGAGCAATGTCATACCCACCTTTTGGAGCTACAAATGAAATACATGGGTGGAGGTATGATGCTGAAAGAAGGGCCCTCATACTGCATAGAGTTCAAGGACAACAAGTGGTCTTCAATTTTTAGACCTTGAACTACTATGGCAGCTTTTCTCTAGTCAATGTGCCACTTGCCAACCCAAGTCAAAACAGGCAAGCTGACATACTGGCTGAGAGAATTCAAGACAAGATCATGGAAAAACTCAGACATGGAAGAAGACAATTGCAAGCAGCAATGTCATTTGAAAGGGGAAACCATAACTAAAAGCCTAGTGACTGAACCTATGAGCACTGTCATAGAGTCAAGCACTTCAATAACATCATGTACCCTCAGTGATGCACCAATTGGTGAAGGTGCTTCACCACCTCTCTCTAGCTAGAGCCTAACTGCTGAATCAGGAAATAAAGGCCAAAGCTCTCTCCACCCTAAGTCACCAAGGCCTGTGAGTAACAAAGGGAAAAGGAAACAGACTCTTGAGGAGATTGAGGAGGTGGAAAGAGAGAGGAAGAGGAAGCTAAAGGGAGAGAGTTCAGCTGGTTACTCAGGCTTCATAGAAGCTGCAATCGGGACAGCCCCTATGCCAAACACTCAAAATGATGAGGTGAGGGCTTCCAGATTAAACTAACTGGGAACCAGAAACTACAACATTGATGAACTCATCTCTCTTCCCTTAGAAGAGTTAAATGAACTGACAAACTTATAGCTGACCAAAAAGAGAAAGGAGGCAGAGGATGCAGAGTTGCTCCTTAAAGTCAAAGAAGAAAGAAGACAAAAAAGGTTATACAAGGATGCTTCTCCTCTCTCCCTAGATCATAAAAGCCCTGAAAGAAAGACTGTGGCAGCTGAACCACCTCAGGTAGACAAAGAAGGTGATAGACTAAACATGATCAACAACCTGAGTGCCATAGGTCTCTACTAGACATCTACACTTCTTCCCCTCTCTTTTGAATACATTGAATTTGAGTATCTTAAGCAGCTTGAACTATAGTTCGTAAATGAACAAAAGGCTACTAAGAGAAAAATTAGGGAAGAAGCTGCAAAATCAAGGGCCATCATATAGAAGAGCCAAAAGAAGTCTACTAACAGACAAAGGATATTGAGCTTCTTAAAGCTGCATGGATTCTCTGGAAGAAGGCTTGGTCCAATGTCTCTATCCACTATGGATGAGCACATTAGGGTGATCAAGCAGAAGATTAAAAAGGGAGAGCTTATGGACTTGCATTCTTCACCAAGCCAAACTCCTCCTGAGGTTGAGGTTAAGGTTGAACCACAGACAACACAACCTGGATCTTTAGTTGCTTCACAGCCAACTTCATCTTCTGATCCACAGCAGGGTTCTACTCTCTCTCCTTCTGAACCTATAAGGGAAAAGGACCCAACTTAAAGAGGCACAACAAAATAACATGGTACTCAAGACCAGCCCTCTCAGTTAAACACTCCAAAGAGGAAGAAAAGGATGGATATAAAGAAAGTAATCAAGAAGAAAAATGCATCCACTTCCAAACCTCAGGATGAATCAGAACATCCTGAGGAGGTGCAACAAGAAGCTGATCAACCAACTCCTGCCATAGTACAACCTCTTGCAGCTGGAAGACCCATCATGTCTTGGACTTTTACTGCTAATCTAGACAGATAGTATGTCATCAGAGATCAAGGTGGTCAAGATGTCTACTTCCAGCAAGACCTACTTGATCTACCTCTGCATGATCTCCACGACATAAGAAAATATTATGAAAGTATGAGGGATCCTGATCAACTGATGAAGAAAGGAATGGTCTTGATCCTAATGAGGATAATCAACTGAAGATCAAACTTCTCAGTTTTGGTAGCATCAGCCTAGGGGGAGTTTGTAAGGTTTATATAGAGGCTGATGCAACCAAAGCAACCAAACAGCTTCCTGCATGCATGCACTAAGTACCAAGTAGAACTGCTACGGAAGTTTTATACTTTGCATGAGAATTATGCTAAGTATAAAATCTTCCGAAGCTAAAAGTTCATACGGAAGCTTTATGCTCTTCATAAGAAATATTCTAAGTATAAAGTCTTCTGAAGCCAAAGACCAAATCTTCCAAAGCCAAAGATGAAGTCTTCCGAAGCTTCAAAGACAAAGTCTTCCGAAGCCTACTGAAGTGAATACTGATTTCTTCCAAAGACTTAGAAGAACATGCTTTTCTCTGATGTACTTTTACAAAAACTGACCAACATTCCGCTGCAACTCTGAAGACTCACTAACTTGCATAAGTTGGTGAGAAGGTTCATGCTATTATAATTGTACATTAAGGTCTTTGTCTGTAACTTTCTACTTTATGTACTTTTATCCTTTTTGTATTATATTAGGATGTGAGCTATGATATGCCATAGTCACTAGTCTAAAGGCAATCTGTCTTTTGACTATATATTGATTTTGTTGTCTTTCAATATTCCAACTGGTTTTCCAAGTATGTCTTGTTGTAGGGTGTAGTATATAGTATCTCAATATCTTGTAACTTATTTCTTATGTATTGTAACTCTTGTAAGAGAACTTGAGATTAATATACATCATCCTTGAAAACCTTATATATATTGTTCTTAAGTGCCGTCTCTTTGCTTACTTGTGTTCTTTGCATCTTACTCTTAAACCCCGGTTTCCTATTTGATCTGTTACGTGCTCTAACACTCTTTACATTGTGAGACTGATTATATTGACTATCCCTTAACCGGTCCTGCATTTTTAAATAAAAAATTTAAAAAGGTGAGTTAGGGACTTAAAGATAAAAAACTGCTTTTACTTTTTGAATGATCTTGACATGAAAAAATATGATCGCACAATTATAGTAGAATAATTAGACTTTAAAAAAAGTTAATGTTCACAAGGAAGGTGAAATATACTTATTGATTAACGAGCACCTTTAATTTAATTATTTATTATATCTATTCTTAAAAATTATAATACTTAACTTTGTACTTAAAATATTTTTATTGCAATTCCAAGATATCAAAATACAACCCAACGTATGGAACATAAAATTTATAATATTTAAAAATGATCTACATGAAAATAAATATTTGTTTATTAATAAGTCATTACTTAATAAAAAATATTTAAAATTTAGGTATTTTGATAATGAACATATACTATGCTTAATTTTTGAAATAACTATTACAAAACGTGTTAACTTTTTAGGCTTCAGATATGGTTTTGACTTCACTATTTTTCAATCTATTTTAGATCATTTTATTTCTCAGAATCTAGAATTGGTTTGTTTTATTATCTCAAGTTAATTATTATAATTATATTATTTTTTTTAAATTTCTTACACACAATATATAATTTATAGAGTTGATGTATATTTACATCTTACCATGTAAATATAAAAGTTAATCTAAATTCAAATATGAAATCTTGCAATATATTATTGTTATCAGTCTAGCAGCGGGTCACAACCTAGTTTTGATATAAACTATGAGTTGTATAATGTGTATTAGTGAGTTGTATCTATTTTGTCTTTTTTTAATCTTTAACTTTTATATTTTAACAGAATACCTTTACATCTTTTACAATTTAACTTTAATATTTTTTACTTTCAACTTTGGTCCCTATATTTTTTTATATTTTACAAAATTTTCGTTTTACGTTTCGGTATAGATTTTACGAGTTAACAAACCGCACCGTACGTGTGTGGTTCAACGTTTTTACCCTTTTTTTTCTCATTTAACGACCCTGTCGCAAGTCGTTGTTTTATATGTCTTAAATATTGTGTATTACGCGAATTGAATAAACCTATGTGTTACACATTTAAAAACCTAAAGTTAACATATTTGAAATTTTAATTATGGATAGTTATTAATTGATGAATAACTATTATAGCATTTACAATTAAAGAGGATAGAGAAGTGGAAAAACAAATTATTAGATGATCTAGAATGATAACAAGTGTCCGGATTTATTTTTATTTATTAATATAGAGATACGAGCTTTTTCAGTGTTAGTATCGGCCACCGACGGTGATGTCCTGTTGTTGTTAATTGACACGTTTTACACCCCATTGTAACGCAGAATACTTAATACGAGTTAAAAACTAATCATAAATAACATATTTTTATTTAAGGAAAATATCACAGAATAGTAATCAAATTTTAAAAGTATTTTAATTTAGTTACTCATGCATATTTTTCTCAAATTGTACCATTAAACGATCAAATCGAGTCATCGTAGAATTTTGTTATGTCAAGAAAGTAACAGAGAATAAGACGTGGAGGTTAAAATTTTCAATATATAAAACTCTATAAAAAATAATAAAAAATGTTAATTATAAAAAAATACCTAAAATTTCTATCACTGTTCCATATCAGTTTCAGAAGAGAGAAAAAAATATTTTCTAATTGAAACAAAAAGTATGAAATGCTAAAAAACATGTTTCGAATTTTAATTTATATAAAACATAAAAACTAAGTGATCTAATTGAAACGCTTTTAAAACTTGAGTTATTTAATCGGAACTTTTTTAAAAATTGATTACTATTTAATAAATTACCCTTTTAATATATATATATATATACTAATTATCAACTTTTGTGTGTATTATGAGTGGTACAATATGCTTAAGTAGGTTGCACCCATCTTTTTTTTATCTTTAACTTTTTCGTTTTAACCTAATACTTTTACATGTTAGATAATTTAGTCCTAAAAATTTTTACTTTCAAATTTGGTCGCCTATACTTCTCATATTTACAAATTTTGTGTTTTTGCGAGTTAACACGCCGCATCGTATGTGCCTGGTTTAACATTTTACATTTATTTTTTCTCCATTTAATAGTCTTGTCACCATGCGCCGTTCCTAGGTTAACTACTTATTGTTTTATATGCTTTACGTTATGTCTACGTGGTTCAACAATTTTATATCTACTTTTTGTTTAATTTATTTTTTCATCATTTATTTCTACGAGTTTTTTCAATGTTAATAATAACTACCGGTAGTGTGTTATTTGTGTTATTTGAGACAGTCGTACCACGAGACTTAATACTGGTTCAACTCTAGAAAACATCATTAATCATTATATTGTATATGCCGGAAAGACGTATCTTTAAAACCAAGAAAACTTGAACACAAAATCTATGAAATTTTAAAATATCGAAAAATTCAAAAATATCAACCAATATAGCTGGCTCTCAAAACTTCTTCTTGCTCCTCCTCCTCTCTCTCTCTCTCTCTCTCTCTCTCTCTCTCTCTCTCTCAAGGTGCTTCAAATGCCTTTTCACACAAAAAACACACACACACACCATTTGTATGAAATATTTTGAAATCAGTGAAAATAGTTGTTGATTTTTGTCTCAATTTTTGCAGTTAGTGTGTGAAATGTGTTAGGGTTTTCAATTCGGGAAAATTCCGCAGCCTTTTTGACTTGAACCGTATTTGTTGAATTTGGTCGTCGGAGGTCAAAATCAAACTCCGGTCGCCGGAGAAAAAGTCAAGAATGAGCGCATCTCGGTTCATAAAGTGTGTGACGGTCGGCGATGGAGCTGTTGGGAAGACGTGTATGCTTATTTCTTACACCAGTAACACTTTTCCCACTGTAAAGTCAACTCAACTCTACATCGAACTTATTTCTTCAGTTTTTATGTAGATTTGCCTTTGTTCACTTCTTTGAAGCTGTTTTTTTACTTTACTTTACTTTTTTAGTTATGTCTTGACCTAATTTGAATCCAAGGTTCAAAATGCTGAGATTTCTTTTGATGGAAAACATTTATTCGTTTTAATTTTACGAATTCGTGCGAAAATTCAGTTCTGGGGGAGTTTTCTTGATGATACTTTTTATGTTCTGTTTGTTAGAAATTGGGGATATGTGCTATTTGGTTGTGTTTATGTTGTGAAGAAAGGTTTTCGTGATTTGACTTTTGAAGTTATATGCTTGTACTATTATTTTGGGGAAAATGTATTTACTATTCTTTTGTACTAAAAAGAGGGAAGAGGATGTAAATAAATGAAAATTTTGAAATAAAAAGATGGTTTAATAAAGAAGAGAGTAACTTCTGAGGGGGATATAGGTTAGTAGCCATGTTGTGCCCATTATTTTATGAATATAAAACTTTTAATTGTTATTAGAATTGAATTATTGTGGTGTGTTAGATGCACCTACATTTTGCATCTATAAATGCAACTTGTTTGAAATAAATTGGGATAAGAGATATGGATGGGGGAATAGGCAACTTTCAAACTTTGTCTAGGCCTAGGCCGACCGCCCTGCTAAAAAAGTTGGTGGTCCAGTTATACAAAACCGGTAAAATGAAATTAACAGAATCTGTAATGACATTATTGATATGGTGTAATAATACACCTCATGTTCTTATCCTTGGTCATTTGCAGGATTTTATTGTTCATGTGTGAATTTCAGTAGTACATTCACCAAAAGAATACTAGCAACTACTATAAGTTAAGAACCAGATAGAAGTAGTGAATGATCAATTTTGAGTGTTCGGTGATAACTGATTTTATTATGGACTTTGTTATTGTTTAAGCTAAAAATAGTGGTACGAATAGAACCGGTTTAGAAGTTAAGAATGGCATAAATATGAAATAACATAATTATGTCTAACTTCAGTTGGCTAATCAATTGATTGTAGTTCTTAAAGAGTTAAAGGAAAAATGAAATCTGTGGGAAAAAAACATCTGAAGAACAAACAATTGGGGAAAATTTTATACTAGAATTATTATAGTATGGGTTTTGGATTTATAAGCTAAATTCATGTACTTTTTTCATTTTGTCTCGCATTATATAGGATCAAGAATCACACTTTAAGATCTTTTCACAGAAAAAATGTTGGCTGACCTAACAGCTAAATGAATATGATTCTAAGAGGACAACTTGCATTGGTTGATTTTTAGGGTCATAATAACCAATTCAGAGTGCATTTTGTCCGTATATTTTCTTGTAATATTTGGTAATCTGGATTGATTGGGGACACAAGCTTTCATTTATTGGGGAAATGAACTTTCTTTGATTGGAGACACGAGCTTTCATTGATTGATATCTTACAGGTCTATGTATGATCACAGGATTACGTGCCGACGGTTTTTGACAATTTCAGTGCAAATGTGGTGGTAGATGGGAGCACAGTTAATCTTGGGTTGTGGGATACCGCAGGTTGATTTCTTAGTTTCATATAAGTTGAAAATCTCTTTTTTTATTATTAATTTGCGTTGTTGGTTGTAAACCCATTTTACTGCTGTAAACAGGACAAGAAGATTACAATAGGTTGAGACCATTGAGCTATCGTGGTGCAGATGTCTTCATACTTGCTTTTTCTCTTATTAGCAAGGCCAGTTATGAGAACATATCTAAAAAGGTGATTCTGGGTTTATTGACTAATCATGTTATTTACTAAAACTCTAAAAGTATCTAGTTTCCTTTGTAATAAAGGGATAATGAAATTGTTGTTTATATGAAAAGGGTTTTGAGTTGACTTGATTTATTTTGTATATAGTTACTTATTTACTAAATTAATTCAGTTTTCTTTGTAATAAAAATGATCTAAATCATTTCAAAGGCATTAGAAATTCATTTGGTCACCTCTTCATGGTTTTATACCTTCAAGTTGAAAAATATATTTCACTTATGCTAGTAGGACTATTTGACTTTCAAATGAAAAACAAATGGTTCTTTTTACAAATCTAAACACAAACAACCATTTTTGTTTGAAGTATTTCTTACTAAGTTGGACTTAGTCATCCATTTCCTATTTAAATATTTAAGATCTCATATGTTTTTGAACCTTTATCCGTTTAACATAGAAATTTATATTGTATCATTCTTTTTTGGAATATAAGTGAATTTTTGGTTTATGATTGAGGTTAACCATGCTGCTTGTTTGTTTAGACTTAATGGTTTTTTTTATGTTTGTTGTAATCTTCAGTGGATTCCTGAATTGAGGCACTATGCTCCTGGAGTTCCAATCATTCTTGTTGGAACAAAGCTCGGTTAGATTCTTTCAACCTTAGTTACGGTCACAGACAAATAATTGCATTTATCATACTGCTGTATTTTGATTTTACATTTAGTTTATCATACTCCATTTTAAGTTTATCTTTTGGTAGAAAGTAACGAATGTATTTTGTTATTCATTTTGCATTTTGATTTTTGTAATCTTCAGGATTTAATGATGCTATTACACAGTTGAGGTCTAGGGAAAATATATTTCAGATGTTTAAATTAAACATTTATACATTTCATACCATTGAACCTGACAATTTGTTCTAGGGATGCAAATGAGTTAATCTTTTACAGTGCACAACTTGATATCGGCTCAATCTCATTCGAGTTAAGCTTTTATTATGTTCAAGCTAGAGCTCAAGCATAAAATACCAGCTTGAAATATATAACATGTTGATGTATATATATATATATATAAATTAATACATTGGGATTTGTAAGCCGTGTTATTGCTGGACTTGTTTACTTGTTAGACCTTTTTTAAAAGCATTTTAGACTTCTCAAGTTTTGTTATAATTTTGTCGGGTCAGGATTGGTTCGGGTTAGGACGGGTCGATTCTAAAAATTGTTGGAATTCTGCTGTTGAAAAAGTACTTTTTCCTAGTATGAGATGTTAATGTATAAGTGGCTGATTTAAATACAAATTTTATAACACAAGTTTGGTAGTTGGTACTATACAATAGAATTGTGAAATTGCACAATAACTTAAAAAATTTTGGACAGTTATAAACATAATATTTTATTATAAAGAAAAAACTACACGGTGATGTGTCATTACAAAACCTCTATCTTTTGCACAGGTATACATCTTCATGAGTTGATTTAGTTTTTTTCAGCTAAGATAAAAAGCAAACTCTGCCCATTAAGTTATAACCATCTGCCCATCCTAATCATCCGCTCATCCTGACCCGGTCATAGAAATGATGTTTAACAACAATATGTTTATAAGCCTGTTGTTTGCATCAATAGAAAAATTAGTACAACTGTGTCATTTTGGCTCTGGTTTGCCATCTTAATATGAGGTGCAGTGGTGCACAAATGTAAATGACTTGCAAGTTTAACCTTTTGTAGATCTTCGGGATGATAAACAGTTTTTAGCTGACCATCCTGGTGCAGTTCCAATCACAACAGCTCAGGTACCTGTCCACTCCCATTCTGTTTTTTTATTCAATGATAACTGCTAATAATTACCTTTGTTTGTTTTATACTTGTGTAGGGAGAGGAGCTGAAGAAGCTAATTGGTGCCCCTGCGTACATAGAGTGTAGTTCAAAAACACAGCAGGTGATGTTTTTATGTATTCATATCATATAATGATCAGTACATTTCTCAAGTATATTTCTCCATCCCATCAGAATTGCAGTGTTTGGCTTTTAAGTCGAGTGTCTAATCAATAGCACTAGGAACAAATTAGTAATCTAAACTTCAAATATTGACAAAAAAGGTTCAGGTTTAGGCTAGTTAGAAGATTCTTCTGAAAGTTCCAATGACCAACTAAGAAGACCAACTTAGGGCCTTTGGTTCACAGAATTTGATGGAATTGGAATTGGAATTGGAAATAGGAAACTTTCCTTCTAAAATCATGTGTGGTTGGAAAATTTTCCACCAAAATCCATCAACCAAAGAAATTTAACATTTCATCCAATATGTGATAGAGTTCTAGATTTTCCAATGGAATGTACAAGAATTACTAGACTAACCTCATCTTTCATCTTCTTAAAAAGAACCACATGTGAAGATCAAAATTTGAAGAAACTAGTCAAAATTTCTTCCATTGATTGATATAAAATAGTACCCAAACAATCTTCTTCCATTGGTTATTCCATTTGCAACCTTCGACCTTTAACCAAATATGTCATTTTTAATTTCATTCTATAAACACTTGACAAAAACCCTCGTTCAAAACCTGCAAAAAATTCTTCTTCACACCCAAAGATGGCGACAAAGCTTCTTCATCCCCTAATCTCAACTTCCCACATGCTTCCTTCCTCACCAACAATTTGAAAGTTCGCCAAAACTCAAGCTTAAAAGTTGCAGAAGCATTGCATTCCATCCGGATCCAATTTTGCCATTAAAGTTGTAGAACAAAGTTCAAGCTTCATTTACAACCAAAAAGAAAGATTCAACAACAAATTACTTCGACCTGCAATCTTTGATTTTGCAACCTTCAACCTTCGACATAAGAAAATAATGATTTGGGCTTGATGATGATGGTGAAGAACGATGGTGGAGGTTGATTTTGTGGTATGATGAAGACAAGTTGGTGGAGGTTGGTTGGGTGATACCATAGTCACAGGATTCGCTGGAAGTCTAGCGATTTTTGAATTGGTTCGAATCGACTCCATTCTCATTTGATAGCGACCCAGCCGCTTGTGGTTTGCTCAATGATTCGATTGTGGTTCGCTCGGTGGTTCGATTGTGGTTCGTGGCTGCAATTCGCTCGTAGTCCAAGAAATTCGCTATCGCTTCGAGAATCGGGTAAACATGATTCTTGATTTATATAACTGTGAATTAAAGAATTCATGAAATTGGAGGGAAAATTAATTTCATCCTAGACCAATCGAATTCTAGTGGTGTTCAATGTTCTAGGTTGTTTTCTTTGGAGGGAAAATTAATTTCAATCTGGATTTTTGGAACTATCAGTTTCTTTAATGAGGATATGTGTTTTTTAGATATATAATTATGTTGCTTATAAACGTGCATTGTTTTTAATTATGTGGAGTGAACCGAATTGATTGGTACACCGAACCGGATTGAGCCGGAATGAACCTACCCCCCTACGAACTGGATTCGTGGCCTCTAGCGAATCGCGAACCCGTTCCTCGTTTTCAAACCGGAGCAAACCGCGAATTAGATGACTATGGGTAGAGGTGGCAAAATGGGCGGGTTAGATTGGGTTGGTTGTTAGGTCAAGATGGGTTTGGGTTAGGATGGGTTCGGGTCAGGATGGATTATTTAAAAAAAAGGTCAGGATGGGTTTGGATAAAGATGGATTCGGGTCAGGGTGGGTTCGGGTTAAAATGGGTAATTTTAAAAGGTTCTATAAATTAAATCTAAAATTACCAAAACCTAATCAAGCAACTTTGTGAAAAACTCGAGAAAAATGGCGATTGCCAAAGTCAAACGCATTTATCAAAAATCAACTAACATTGAAGGAATCACAGGACATAAATGGTGATTGGGTTGGTTACCATCAATAATTCGACAATTAACGGTTACGACAACTTTGGTGGTGAAATGGTGTTGTAGAAGTGATGCGGTGGTCAAT
>BJCO01465058.1:0-37455 GCA_018326465.1 Flaveria floridana | reverse complement strand
AACAGCTGATGGGAGTCTTCAGCAGTTGTTGCAATGGCATGTGGGACTTAGAGGTTTTCCTGATCTTGGCTCATTGGTTCTTTTGGTCCAACAGATCAAAAGCACCTTGATATGTGAGTAGGTTCAGCTTGAGTGGAAACTACACTAAGAGCATGCCTAACATAATGAAAAGGTGACTATTTGTGGGAACTCCATTTTAAGGATCAAGCAAGTAAGTCTTATCCTGATATGATCAAATCACTCACCCAAGCACACTATGTAAAACACTTTATAACTTCTATCTTTGCAAATCATATTCCCTCTGTTTTGTGTGAACAAAGACCTGGATTTATGATTTAGAGTATGATCTTCATCCTCCCTCTATTTTGTGTGAACAAAGACCTAGGTTGAAGGCACCTCTGTTTTACGTGAGTAAAGACCTGGTGACCTTATGAGGATCATATTTCAGCTCTTAAAAGAATCTAATGTGATCAACTGTATATTATCTAAAAGAGCATTAACAAAAAAGCATTTATGAGACTACAAAGTTGTCTCAAGATAGAATTTATAACTTAATGTACATAGTCTCTAAGCGTGAAAAAGTGATGATTTGACTCACAAACGGAGGACAAACTCTAATGTGAATTGAATGTGGAGCACATACCAGTTAATCTCGAATAAACATTAAAACATGATAAATAACATGCCTAGTTGATACAATACTCTTGCTTGGATTTAAGTGGAAATATATACTTGCAATCAGGTGTAGCGTCAGATCATATCTCATCAAACAAATCAAATAGAGAAGAAGCTTACTGTCATAGTATGATCCCCTTATATCTATGTGCATGCATTTATTTTAACATATTTCATCGCTTTTGGACTGTCATATGCCTTTCATGCTATTCTTCTACATAAATTTATGATAAATGCTAAATCTTATCATTAATCCCAAATTTAGGGGGAGTAGTTAATGCATGAAAAAAAACAATAAAAGCTGAATTTTGATCAACCAACTAAGAAGGAATTGGAACTTGAGCACTAACTTGGCTGCAGGATATAGACCTTCTTGTGCACAATTGTCATGCAAACAAAGTCAACAAGGTCAAATAGCAATAAATGGTTCTATCACTTGATTAGGACCACACAATCAAAAAAAAGTTTCAAACATTAAATTTAGCATCAGCAGAAGCTACAGTGAAATTTTAGTATCAGCAGAAGCCACAGTGAAATTTCAGCATCAGCAGAAGCTACAGTGTGAAACTTAACCAAATAAAATTTTACCATCCGTAGAATTGGTAAACTACGGATGTGTTAAAACCTTAAAAGTATAATCCATGTTCATAGAGTGGTAATCTATGGATAATCAAGTTATACTTCAAATTCTAATTCAGTACTTGATAGTTAGGCATCCGCAGATACTATGCATCCGTAGATGTCCTACGGAAGAACTGAAATCTTCGGAAGAAATAACTTCCACGGAATGGCTAAAAAAGGTAGTAGGACCCACTTAATTAAATAAATGAAATTAATGTGTCCGAGAGTACAAATGATGTTTCTGACTTAAAACTCATTATTTACTTTTTTAGAGCACTTTTCAGACCTTAAAAAGCGCACTCCCTTTTTCCCCATTCCACAAACATTCAAAATTACCAACTCAAAACCTTAAAACATTCACGTAATCTTGATCACAGATCATTGTTTTGAAGGTAAATCATGTCATAATCATCAATAATGAACTGTTTGATTCCTGATTATCGCTAAAACTGATTGTATTCATGTTTATAACACTTATACTGACGTAATCTTCATCGTTCTTATGTACAGATGACGAATAGGTTTGCGAGAGAATACAATGTGTGTGCATTCCTTAATGCTGATGATCCTGCATGAGAAGGATGTCGAGATACCATCAGATATCTTTAACAGTCCAGGCTTTTCTATGCCCTGATGGCAGAGCCTGTGATTCATCAAGCTCATATTATAGATTTCTGGAATTCGGCACAAATAGAACAAGATGGAGAAGATGAAGTGATTGTTGTTGAAATCCAATCTGAGAGAATAAGGGTCGATGAACAAACGATCAGAAGATCACTTGAGCTGGGCGAACGAGAGGTGGGTCACCCAGATGTGTTCAAAAATGAATACATAGAGAAGGTATTCTACCTAATGGGATATGATGGTGATTTCGACAAGGGTGAGATCAAGAAGGGGAGATTGTGCAAGTCTTATTGATTCATATGTCACACTTACCTTAAGTGTATCTCAAATAGGAAGTCAGGACTAGATAGGTTTTCAAGGCACATCTCTTTGGGTATTATAGGCATCTTTGAGGGAAGAACTTACAACTACTCAAAATACATCATGAATTGTCTGTGTGACCAAGTAAGAGTGCAAAGGTCCAACAAGATGTATATGTTCCCAAGATTTCTACAACTGATCATCAATGCTGAATTGCCTGGGATAGCAAGAGATGGAGATGTGTTTTTACAAGCTCATTTGGGTCGATCTGTACTGAACAAGATCAGTGGAAAATACCAAGGGAAAGACATGCCAATGTTTGCCCATGTGGTGGATGCCAATGCCAACATTCCACAAGAGCTGGTTTGGGAAGATCAGCAAGAAGAGTCATCATCTAACTCTGTCCAAGCCTTACATTCACCCCATCAACCAACCACTCTCCAACATATATCTCCAGTTAGTGAAAACACAATGCCCATATCATTTATCCAACAAGAATCACCACCGCAATCTCAATCAGCCACTATAAATACCCAGCCAATCTCTCCAATCCACAATCAATCACCCATCCATCAACAAACTAAAACTCCATAACATCACACTCCTAAGAGTTCCCATACTGAGACTATTCATGTAACTCAGTCTTAAAACTCGTTTTACTCTGGTGAGACTGAGTTAATGTCTCAAGCCAGCACCATTCCATTCTCTGTCTCAAACTCACAAAACCAAGTATTGTATGATCATACTAAACCCATATCTCTAATCCTTGATCCTCAGCAACTGTCACATCATCAACATCAAGAGCCGGCAGATCAAACAGATGAGCCATGCTCAAGTTCAGCAAGTGTGGCACCCACTGAAGTTAATGATGATGAGACTGCTGCTGAACATATAGAAGAAGAAGAAAAAGGCAACTATATTGATGTTGTTGCCTACCATGAAGAGGATCTAAGTGATAAGGACATCCTAGTGAGCAAGAGTTATCTTGTGGCTGAATACAATAAACTTGTGCTCAAGTCAAACAAAAGAAAACAAAGAATACGAGAATTAAAAGGGATTATCAAAGAAAAGGATGAAGAGCTGATGAAGCAAGAAAGGCTTAAAAGACTTAGAGAAGATGCACAATGCAACAATGAAGTGATTAATGCATTTTTACACGAGAAGGAATTGCTGGAGTCTGTGAGCTATGAGAAAAATGAGAAGGAGAAGATGGTCTTGAAGGTTGAACAAATCACTAACTCTCTCTCAGCTAAATCAGATCTATTAAAGTTGAAAGATGAACAAATTGAGGAGCTAAAGATGAAAATCTGTGCACTAGAGTCAAATGCAGCTCCATCAACAATTCAAGCAAAAGAATCTTCTAAGGCTTCTAAGCATGTGATTCTGTACTCAAGGAAGAGAAAGTACGTAGGTGCTACCCAGAAGAAGGTGATCAATGTTGAAGGTTCACCTAAGAGACCAAAGCTTACATCCCCTGAACACGCTCCTTCAGTAGATTTATCTACTGTGAAGTCTATATCTCATAAGGATAGTGATGGTGATGAAGAATGAAATGAGCTGATCAAGATGGACTCCCCAACAGAACAAAAAATTTCAAAGGCTGATGATCTTCTGACAACAAAAGATATCTTGGAAGAGAGGCCTGAGTCAACAATGTTTATGACTCTTATCAACCATGGGTTTCCCTATGACATGGTTGAAAGGATGAATGTTAATAAATTGAAAGATCTGCTAAAAGAGTTTGAGCTTGTAAGATTTATGATCCCCAACTGTGACTATGAAGCATTCACTACCTTTCAATCAATTCAGAAGATCAAGAAAGAGTTAGGCCACTGTGACACAGCTAAACTGAGCAAATACAACATGACTTGTTGGATACAAAGTCATAACTACAAGTCATATGAGCTGAAGGGAAGAACAGTTGGTGAGCTGAGAAGGATGATTGAGCATGTTATAAAGGTTGAACTTAAGACTGGAGTAAGATCCAGAACTGAAGCTCCAAACCCTGCTATTGAACACCACAACAAAGCTGTTGCTAAACCAGTGGTTGTAGAAAGCAAAAATCAGCATAACAGGAAAGATAATCTGATTAGAGAACCAAGAGAAGTTATACCAGGCAAAGTATGGCCAGTTAGAACTACTGTCAGAGAGATTACTGAACAGAAATCTACCTTGATACAGTTGATTGATCATCTCACAACTCCTAGTTCTGTGGAAGAGAATATGATTATGGCCTGGAAATATGATGCAGACTGGGATTATGCAGTAATTAAGAGAACATATGGAAGAGTTGAATACTTCCATGATGTATTTTCAGTATTGTGCTTGCCGGAATGTGATCTCAAAGACTTACAAAGCCTTATCATCTCTAACTACCCAATACACCCAAGAGGAAGAGACTTCTCAACATTTATGGGTAAGCTGAAGACTAAGTTTAGAGATGATGTGCTAACTGAGGCTAAGAGAGAAGATGCTGAGCACAAGAAGAGAATAAAAGGTCTAAAAATGTTTAAGTCCAATGCTCAGAATCAGTTGATGATGAATTTTTAAAGGGGATTGGATACAACAACAGAAAAACAGCAGTAATAAAGTCAATTGATGGAAATCAATACACATATCCTATAACAGAATGGGGATATGTTGAGAAGACAAAAGAACTTGTACTGATGAGAAATGCTGAGAACAAGAAAGCTGATCGGATCAGGATCTTTGATCCTGTGGAAATCAAGTTGCTCCATCCCTGCTACACTTCGTACTTACATGACAAATTCTTCCCAAAGCTGAGTGATGAAAGAGCACAGAATGACCTGTTCTTGCATGTGCATGTAATTCAAGTGGTTGATAAACTCCATGCTAAAGCATACAAGAGAAGAAGACATAATGCTGGACTGTTGAAAGGAGTTAACTATGAAGAAGTCTCAGAACTGAGGATCTCAGAGCAAGATGAGTTAGATATAGTCAACAACAACAATGTTCTGGAAACTCTTACAATAGAAGAAGATGTTCCGGGGCTAAGTTTTGAAACTCTGAAGAAGATCAACAAGATGAAGATCAACTACAAGTATGATGATCAGAAGACTGTTGTATCATACTTCTACAGCAAAATTATTTCAAGGGTGAAGGAGCTTTCAGTTTTGAAGGACTGATTATAAGTATCTAAGCCTAAGGGGGAGTATTGTTAGATCTAGAAAGAATAGGTCTAGATCAATTTGTATAGGCTTAGAACTTTAATCAAATATGTAATGAATGATTGTAATTCACTCTTGATGTATGCGTTATGTATATAAGTTAACCTATATATGTGTTGATTTATGTGTATGATGACATGTAAAAGCATTATACTTGGTTAATTCTTGAAATCGGCTAAGTGTAAAAAACATCTATGGATGAACATTTTTGTTCTTCCGTAGATATGTTTCTTACAAGACCAAGCATCCAACGATTGTCTACGGATGAACATCAGTAGTCACTGATGGAATCACCACTACAAGATGAAGTGAAGACTCCTGCGGAAGAACAAGTTCCTGCGAAAGAGCAAAAGTTCCTGCGGAAGACAAAGTTCATGCGGAAGACAAAGTTCCTGCGGAAGACAAAGTTTCTACGGAAGACAAACACTTGGACTTGCAATATACAAGTGTTACAAGTCAACAAGTCAACAAGTCAACTTCGAATCCTAAGAGATCAGGTGTTTCCTTAACAGACTCATAATTGCCTATAAATATGAGTCCTAGGTTTCATATCAAAGGATCGAACACAAGAACATTATTACGGCAAACACACATCACATCACCCAATCAAACCCTAGCCGCCGTCATATCAACAACAATACGTTCGACGAATCCTTGTTCATAGCATTCTTAATTATTCTTTTGTAATCATTATTCAATATTTATGAAATACATTTGAATTAATTATTATTTGCTTATTTATTACGTATACGTAATTGTGTTCATCATAACAAGCTTTAATTTTGATATTAAATTATCAATTAAAACAATTAAACAACAGTTAATGATTATTCCACAATCATTGACTTGATTCCATTCCAATACTGATAATTTCTGATTGCGACTTGTTGCCGGCCAAATATGTGGGCTCTTGCTTTGTGTAAACCTAGTGTTATGACAAGTGGAAAGATAATGAAAGAACGAAATAAAGATAATGAACATAATAATAAATATTTTAATAGCCATATGGACTTGTATCTATGGTTATTGTGTGATCATATCTAAATGTAGAAAACTTATTTTCTTATAATACTATAACTCGCTCAGCAATGCTAACTTTTATGTGCATATTAGTTGGAAAAGTAAGTTGATGTGAATGTGAAGATGGTATGGTGATGCAACTATTTGGCATATGAAGAGTGACAACTAGTCTTAAATGATTAAAATTTATTTTGAATGACAATTATGATGTCCTTTCTTTAAGACAATTACTTGTTTACAAATTTTTTTTGATACGAAGTGAATGTTTTAAGTTTTCCCGCTACAATGTTTTGATTCAGTGATGTAATGTAATGTTTTATACTATACTTTGCAAATTGGGAGCACTCCCAATCTCGGGCCTTACAAAAGATCATTTTAGTTTTATTTTATGTTGAACCGTTTTCCGATGTTTAGATCTGCAAAACATAAGAACCTTCGTCGCGTTGATAAAGGTTAAGTTTTGATTTGTAAATATTTTGTATTGTTGCAACATCATTACAAATCTTTTTTTCCAGTTTGATCTGTAACTAAGCATTCCATAAAACACCGACACATGCCATTCGGATCTTTCACGGCAGACCACGCACTGCTGTAAATCTTTATCAATGGATTATAAAGACCATCTTAGTTTGGAAATTCTTTCCCCACCATAACCCTGATATCAAGTCTTCTCTCTCGTGTGCTCTTCACCGCACCTCCTACCTCCTTATTACACCGCCACCATTAACAAACTAAACCTATGCGCCATCACTAGACGCTTTGTCGACTTTTGTTCTAACTGGCTTGACAGTCTACCGCAGCACCACCAACCCTCCAGCTTTTATTCTATGTTGCCAACTTAGCCACTAGCTCACCAAACACAATTTTAGACCTAACGATCTAAAGTTAAGCTTAATAGTAGCGGATTACATGGATCTACCATTTTCATATTCTTCTTTAAGAACCAAATCAAGATCCGCCATCACCATTAAGTTGCAACGTTAGCCCCACTAGTTATCGGTTTAGAGAGTGCTCAATGAGTTTTAAAGAGAAATTTTGACGTGTATATAATGTGTGAGAGAGAAAGGAGATTGCATGAAGATGACTACTCTAACTTTTCTTTAATTAAAAGAAAAATCAAAATGACATTGTCTAATAGGTCCATGACATGTCCATCACTAAAAATCAAGTACTGTACATAACCAACTTGTAAAATCAATATGTATAATAAAATGTTTATAATCATGTGATGTAACAAATTTTAACATTCTTTCTTACTTTTCTCAAATAAGCATCTCAATCTAATAAATCGCAATAAAATCACGAAATAACTTATAATCTAACGATTGAAAAAAGAAAAAGGCTCTTTGTTCTTCCCAACCACTCCTATAAAGGTAGTCATTTCATTCCTGATGTGATATAAAGTATAAAATGTCATATGATGACATGAACAATTGTGTAAAAGGCAGACATGGAAGCAAATGTGGATATTGTAATTCTCTTTTTATTTGCTTTTTTTTTGTTTCTTTATAAATTATTTTTTCATAAATTATTTTTTCATTTTAATAGCTATAAGAATAAAAATTTTACAAACAAAAACTTAATCCCAATCAATATTTAAACTCCAAAAATTATCACACGTATTTGATTTGTATTCATTTGCATGACAAAACTATGATAAAGTAATTTTAACCTATTACTTTCATTACTTCATCACTATGTACTGGTAATTATCGTTGCCAACTTGCCATCACCCACCTTTAACCGTCGCCATCATCATCAGTTGTCAACTAGTGCCAACCATCATCAATCGTAGCCGCCCCCTACCAGCAACACCAACCCACTTGCACACTACCGCTGGGTTCGCACCATTGATACCTCAGCCGAGTTTGCAAAGCCACCACCAACCTCAAAAACAACAATAGCTAAAGCCCAATTACGATCTACTCCCCATTGCGTGTATGACTTATAACATTTTTTTGCAATCGAAATCACTTCTTGACACATATGAGTAGCAAAAAGTTCATCTCTTCAACAACTGGTATGTAAATACTTCAAGTTGCGACATATTTACGTCTGTTTTGAGTTGAGATTCCAATTCATTTTGTTGAACTTTTTTACAATTTGAAAGGAATTGGAAGTTCTTTACTTTAGAAAGAATTTGATGTGATTAATTCAAACTCACAGATCAAGACATACAAAATTCAAACTGAACCAACCAATTGTAATTTGAGAACAAAAGTACAATTTAATATACCGGTTTCAAGTCATTGCTTTTTTACAAAGTTCATCACTTCTTTTCAAATTTTAACCAGCATAGGACTTTGATGTGTAAAAATTATGTTTAGGACCTTCTCTAAGAAAAATAAAAAAAGTATATTGCTTTTTTTGGTGATCGTTGAATATAAAGTTTACAATATATTCAGGTATATAATCATTGAAGTGATTATATGCAAGTAAATATGTCTTCAATAAGTTATCATTTAGATCGAGCCGGGCTTCAAACAGCTTTTCTTTTCGGGGAAACGGGCCAGAAAAATAAAACGATGCCAGCACCATGCCTAAAAGGACCAAGACAGCTCGGTTGGGTTTTATTCGTCTAAGCGACATATGTCATGCAAGTGCATAATACTTCTGTTACAAGTCTCATTTCTATAGTTCAAATATAACCAAGCATGCATGTTCTCACTTGTAATGAGGTATAAGATAAAAAGTACAGCAAGAAAGCATTGAATCTAAAACCGCATAAAATTCGAAGGGAAAAGGATCACGATTATAAACAATTACAAATTCGGATACAAAATAATGTAGGAATTTCCTTCACAGTGATAAGGAACTCCAGTATCATCAGTTTAGCATTTGCTGCAATTGAGGTGAGGATGACTTACCATATCAAATGCTAGAAAGTATGCCTTTTAAAACGGTTGAGCCCCCCTCGTTACAATGACAATAGTGCAGCTTGTGGCATCATAATTTCCAAGAACATCTCATTACTGCACGAATGGACGAAATAATATCAGGGATTTTTGCAGTAGTTTCAACCCGTTTAGTTATGATTTATTTAAAACAGGTCAGAGAAGGATATGGTTTCTTTCTTTCTTTCTTTTTTTTTTATTTTTTTATTTTTTATACGTAGAATACCAATGTACATTCTCATTTGTTCGAATAAGACAAGCAAATAAACATACCCACTAATATTTCACTAATAAAGTAGAACTAAACCTTCTATCATCTATCTTCTATCTATTATAATAAAAGAAGGTTTTAAGATGACACTTTGACACAATTCTAGACCATATAATTTTAATTTTTCCGCTTATCTCACCTATTTAATAACTACATTAAATACTAATAATATTATTTAATTTTTTTTGAATAAAAATTATTTTTAAATAAATTGAGAAAGAAATGCTTTTATAAATGTAACTTCTAAATAAACAAAATTTAAAAAATAAGAAAATTTTCTAAAACAAAAAACATTTTTAAAAACATGAAATATTTTAAAATGGTTTTTTTAAATGATTTTTTATTAAAAAAATAACTAAAATTTAGGAGTTATAATAAGGAAATTTTTAATATTGATATTTTTTAAAATGGTTTGCTTGGAACAAAATGTTTATTTAAAAAAAAAGCAATAAGGGTTTAAAAACAAAAGTTTGAACTTTGAAACAATGGTATCATTGTTTTATTACTTATATTTTCACTCATATGCAATTTCAATCATATCGTTTTATAATTAATAAATTTTCATTACTAATTATTTAATATTTTATTTATTTAACCCGTGTAATACACGGGATACTAACCTAGTAGGAAGATAAAGAGAGGGCTCCGAATGAGACCCACGGTTATATGAGATAAGCAATGTTTTTAAAACAGGACCGGACAGTGAACCGGACGTCTTACTGGTCCGCTGGTCGGACCGGTTCAACCGGTCGGGCTGTATATAAGAACCGGATAAAATTATAATTATTTTTATAAATATATTTAAATATTGCAAAAAAATAAAAAATTATATAAAAAAACTAGTTCAACCGGTCCGGTTCCCGGTTCAACCGGTCCGGTTCCCGGTTCAACCGGTCCGGTTCCCGGTTCGACCGGTTCAACCGGTTTGACCACTGGTTCAACGTTAAACCGGTTTTAAGCACCGAACCGGACCGGACTGGAGGCCGGTTCCCGGTCCAACCGGTCGGACCGGCCGGTCCGGTCCGGTTTTCAAAACCATGGAGATAAGACAATTCACAAATTTTTGTGTTTCAAGATCACTAAAAGATTATTTGCATTTTTTTGTCATTTAAAAATGTTGATGTGCATTCTAAATAGGATTTTTAAGTTATAAAAATTGCCACATCAAACATTTTAAATAACAAAAAATCAAATAATCATAAATAAAATACATCACCATGCCATCTCATCATTTTTGGTAGCTTACCTATTAATGTAAGAATATATATATTTTTATAATTATAACCAACTAATTAAATGCTCTTTTTAAAGAAAAATGGTTGATAAGAGATTGCGGTTCTACCTGGCCTTAGTGGGTCCCATTTCAATTTATCTTTTCATCATAGAAAATGAGATCCACAAAATAATAATGAAATTTAATAAAAGAAGAAAACCTAATTATAATGTTCTGAAGATATGTTTTTACCTCTATTGCTTCTCAGGTTCTCTTTTAAAGGATCCAACAGGAACCACACTTGCACAATCGTTATTACCACCACTAATATCCATTCCTTGTTCCTTGAAAAATGAAAGCAGAACTTTTACACAAATTATACACAAATTGTTAACAAATGCAAGAATCAAATTATCTGATTACAATTAAGGTTGTTTGGAAGTACATTATTGTTTGGATAAAACTGTGATTTGAAAGTTTATAAATATTTCTAACTTATTTCCTATATTGATTGTAGTGAAATCTTGCATAAGAGGATAGCAAGTTACAAATTCTAGTTTGTTTTTTCCTTCCTTTCTTCTTTTTCATTTCAGATTGGATATTTATCTCATCATTTGAAATAAAATCAAGGATAACTAGTTTCATACTAGCTACAACCAAAATGATTATTTAACAACTCAAAGGTAAACAAATTATCATTTAATCTCTAATTTTAGAAACCCGTTATCCATTCATTTAATAATTAGTCAAGAATCAAACTTTCTGATCCGACTTAAAAGGTGTTTGGATAAACAACTTATCTATTTGCCACCTCAAATTTGTAAAAACTTGTTTCACCATTTTTTCAAGAATGCCGTTTTTCATCATTTAATCTCTTAATTTCGGCTGCTATTACGACACATGATCATCAGATAAGATTATTCATAAGGCGTAATCACTTCCAAAATGGACACCCCCGCCCTTCTCTCTACACCTTGCAACACAATTCTAGCATAATCACAAATGCCTATGCAAAATTTCTTGTGACAAATGGGGAAAAAACATGCATAGGACAAATATTACCTGGTTATTTGAAGTTTGACCGTGCATCCGTTGAGGCCTAGAGTTAAGATCAATCAACTTATTTTCCATCCTGACAACACCATCATTGTTATTGTTGTTGTTGTTGTTATTGTTTTCCATCATTCCAATGGCAGATAACCGATGATGGTGATTGGTTGTAATCTTAGGTTCAGTATTTGGTTCCCTCCTTGCTTCACCACCTGGATCAACAGATTGCAAACCTAAGTCATCTTCACGCCCACTTCTATCCCCAGGAAACTACATAACAGTCGCATACGGTAAGTCACAGCTTTATTTAAAAGTTGTTTTCAAGCCCTTAATTTCAAGCAAGCAAAGGGTAGTGGTACAAAACCAGAAACCTCGACTCGTTGCCTTAGTAGCAAATATCTTTCATGCGTTCGTTTACCACCAACATGAACAATCATGTCACACTGTAAGCATAGCGAACTTCCATCTATTCCGCAGTAGAAGAAAGCTACACACACAGGTAAAAACAAAACTCATAACATCATCTTATGTTATATCTCCTACAGGTAGCACAATGGGTGGGTTTGGGTCAAAAAGTGCAGTTTTGGTACGGGTCAAATTAGGTTGAGTCGACCACCCAAAACATGTTTTGTCCAATTCCCAAAAGACTTTTTATGAATAATTATTGTGCCGAATATGGTTACAAAAACTATATCATTCTAGTAGTACAATTATCCTTAACAAAAAGATTTTGGAGGTTTTTATACTTTTATGCATTAAAATTTGAACTATTAGAGACTTAGAACCCATTTGACCAGTTCCCTTTGAAGATGATTTTACCCTCTTGACCCATTATAGATGAAACAGGAATACCTGGTGCATTTTCACATATGTCACAACGTGGTACATCACTAGGATCAGCAAGTCCTACTCGTACATGGCGGCTAGCAAGTTTGTTGCACATATGCACCTACTCACCATATTGCAGATATATGTTATTACACAGATACAAAACTCTATTTCAAAGGGCAATCTTTTTATGGGTCAATTATTTCAAGTATTACATTCATATACTAAATGTACTCAGTAAGATAAAGAAGTAACATATGTGATAATTTTCCAAAAGGTGAAAAACATCTTTAATCGCAGCCATTTTTTTTCTATTGGTGACCATGAGAACCCGCTAGAATAAACTCACAGGGCCCCACCAATGAAAGCTGGATTCGAATATCAGACCTTTGCTAGAGGGGAATCAGTATCTTACTGTTAAATCCCAGCCATATTGAAAACCACATACTCATTACAGCTAGAAATAAATACACAATTTCGGAAAGGTAATTAAAAAAAAATAAAAAAGAACCAGCCAGATAAAAGCATGGTCCTAGTTCATACATCTGGATGCCAAACTTGTGCTTAAAAAGGTGGACCCGTAAAATAAAGAGCCGAAATATAAAGATGTGGCTGTTGCATTCCTAGAAAGAAATTCATTCGAAAAAGCAAACCCAAACACATGCAACTCAAGAGACAACAAACAAATCAACCAACCAAGACAAAAGAATTAACTTAAGTACCTAACTTAAAACCAGATTTAAGAATCAAGAAAAGCAACTTAAAACCACTATGATCCATAGATTCTTTCATTATGATACCACTATTTAATCATCAACCAATTCATCACAAATGATTAACTAAACACTTGCAAATCTTGACAAAAACATCATAAAATGTCATTAAATTCAACTTAATTACATATCTGCAAATGAATGAAATTGATTTAGCTTCAACCAAATCAAATTATTACCCACAAAAATTCAAATTAATCATTACAACAATCCAACTGAAAATTCTCAAGATCCTTCTAGTCTCAACTGTTCCCACAAAAGAAAACCAGTGAATTGAAGGTTTACCATCTACAATCTGAAAGCTAATTTGTTTATGTTACAACACAATGATTTGAACAGAAAACAAACCCTATTACCAAATTCAAGATCAAACACTAGATCCACCACAAAATTACACCACCAATTCGATGATAATCTCTCACAAACTTCACATAAACATGAAGAGCAATCAAACACACTAGAAACTTTCAAACACAAAGCTAATTTCTACGTGAACAAGATTCAATTTAAAAAAAAAATTAAACCTTTTCGTCGCAAGCACGGCAAAGAGCAGCTTCATCAGCAGCACAGAATAAGATCGCAGCAGCACTTTCGCAAACATCACACAATGTTCGCATAATTATAAGCGTTTTCAAAGCAATTCTCCTGATTTCTGATACTATCGTAATTCCCTATTGAGATAACCCATGATTGTCGATGAAAATTGATCACAATTACAAGATTTGATGGGTTTTAACTTTTAAGAGACAGAGAAAAGTATGTATGAGAGAGAGGGGGGGAAATAAGCAGCAACAGATATGAACAACAATTGACAACCAAAGTCTGAGCAAACACATACACACACACACACAGAGAGAGAGAGAGAGAGAGAGAGAGAGAAGCCCGAAGAAGCTTTTTAAAGTCGAATTTTCTTTAACAATCCTTAAAGATGTTTATTTCAATTTAAGATTTTATCCAAAATGTTATCCATATTGAAATAAATAATTATGTACTTGCCCCTGCTCATATACAAATTGATTAGATTCTAAGATCATGGATTTAGGGTACCCGGATTATTCCTCGGGTATCTTTTTGGTACGGATAGTATTCGACTGGGTTCTTCGAGTAGGCGAATGAGGTTAGATGTCGGGCCTAAGAACTCCAGTGCGAACCCCCTGGAGTTTTAGCCGTAGAATGGTGTTAAGACCGTTGGGGGGGGGGGGGGGGGGGGGAGGGTCGTTGACCTTAGAAAATTTTGACCATAAAATGACAAACTAAAAAGTAAAGGGTTCAGAGTGAAAATTTCAAAATATAAAGGTTTTGGCACTATGTGTTCTTAATGATCCGCAATGTACCATGTTAAACTATAGGCTGTAAATAAAACAAACATTTTACGAATAGTTTGTCAACTAATTGGACGAAAGTTTCTTTATGTTTGTTCATTTTATAAATGAATAAATACAAACAAGAAAAATTGTGTTACCTAAGTTAAACAAATAAATATGTATAAAGATCATGTTTATTCATTTATGTTCATGAATGTTCGATAGGGTATTTATTTATATTAATTTGTGTTTGTTCATTTAAAGATTTTACATCTTTTTATTGGTTTTACTTTTTAAAAATACAAAACCCTAGTTATATTATATGTCTCCGTCAATATTCTGATGTGATCATTTACAACTTTAATTTGTGCTAAAGTTTAATAAATATGTTAATTATATTTATGATATTTATGTAAAGTATGTTCGGATAGTTATGTTAGAATTGGTGTTAAAGTTTGACAATGTTCAAGAACATTTTTTTGTGTTTCATTTGTCTTTGTTTGTGTTCACATGTTCGCTAAGTGTTCCTGCACATTTCACTGACAATCCATTTTCTTAATGAACGAACACGAATAAGAAACCTTGTTAGATAAGTGTTCGAGAATAGTTGATGAATAATAACCTCATTTTCCTAATGAAAGAATTGTTCATTTACAACCCTGGGTTGAAGGAGATGGAATTGCAATGCTACCTATAGTAATACCTTGGTGGTTCACGGCTTGGCATGATGACTGGGACTACTAGCGACACGTGTCATCCAGTAATAACATTTTTCATTGACTAATCATCAGATGTCGATATGTGGCAAGATTTGATTGGATGTAAGGTGTCTTGGCTTTTAGGGTCGATTGAGAACCACAATCAGGACCTTTAGCAGTCAACTAAGGTGGTGGCGAACAAATTATATATACCTTTATTTGTCAGGCAGAACTTTATAATTCAGAAGTATTCCTTTTCACTTTTAAAGCATTTATACCCTTGTAATACCCTGTTAAGGGTAGCATTACACCCCCTAAGCTTAAGAAACTTCAATGGAGGTGTTGTTTGAGTCTCTAGCATGCTTTAAGTCATTTTCGTACTTGTCAATAAGGTGAACATGTTTACAAACATCTCTACATACCATTATCTTATGTACACAAATATTTAATAATGATTTCAAACATGTTTATGAAATACTTATTTACAAGTGTTTACATTCAAACAAAACCAGCATGTGGTTGAATCAACCAATAATGTTGGAGTTATATATAAAATCAAAAAAACGTTCATAAAGTCTTCTGTGAAAAAAAGCCTCTATTTGTTTTTTAATTAAATAATTTTGAGACCTACATTTATTATACCAGCTGTTTTGCCTTGCATGCTCAAGTTGACCTGAAATCAGAGTGTGATATGTGTTCGATATCAAAGTCATAGGTTTTAGTTAATAAAATGGTTGTAGATTAAGCAGGTTTCTAGACTTTAACCGCATTTATAATAGAACATCTTTTAAGATAAGTGCTTTAGAAGATTTATGTAATCATTAATGATACAAGATGTGTAAATGACACTATAATAATAAGTATGTCCATCCATTTGCTGCATCTAGTGTTTTATCGCTCTACGCAACAGATGAGTTTTTGATAGAGGTCCTAAGGGACGATAGTAACCTCTACCACCCTATTAAAGAGAATCAAGAAATGACAGCGAAAAGTTAAGGAATCAGGTTAGTTGATTTAAGGGTTCCACTTACCCAAATGCAGCCAGAGATGCCAGTTCCATACGAGTAAAGTTCTAGTAAATCTAGGAAGATGTAGTTAGGGTGGTAACTACCCAGGAATTTTTCTAGATGCTCGATTGAAGCTGACTTAATGAGGATTGATAAAGAGATTACAATGAAAGAGGAGGATGATAAGGAGGAAGAACCCGAGAAAGAATTTGAGATTATGAAGTAGAAAGAAAGTCAACTCCCATTTTCATCTTCCCAAATGAGCAAGGACGTTTTATGACTGACCGGAATGAAGATTGGCCAAAGAATCTATCTATCAGGACATCCAGAAGGGACAGAAGGAGCCTCCATTTAAGTGTTTGTGTATATATATATATGTATGTATAGCTATATATGTATGTATAGATATATGTATGTATATACATATATATATATATATATATGTATGTATATATATGTATATATGTATATATGTGTGTGTATATATATATATTATATATATACACACACACACATATACAACAAAGGAAAAAAATGAATAATGAGGGTTGCAACTATAAAACTTTCAAAGCCTGTATGTAACACCCGGAAAATTTATCAATTAAAATAAAAGAAACGAAATAAGAAAAAAGAAAATAAAGGATCTTGAAGGAAAAGGAAAGAAGCCAAAGTGGAGGGGCTAAAGAGCAAAAAGGATAAAATTATATTATTATTATGTTTAAAGTGGGCATGACCGCCCACTTCTCTATTACACCAACTGCTCGACAGTTTTAGAGAGAGAAAGCAGAAGATCTTCCACTTTAGAGAGTGAGAGCAGCTGAATTTGGCCTTGGTAAGCAAATTTTAGCATAATTGGTTCGGTTTTTATGGATTTTTGACCATAAAACCTAGTTGTACATGTTCTTATGTGTTTATATGTTGCTCGGGTATGTGTTTTTGACATGTGTAGGTATTAGAAACCTTTGAAAGCTCGAGTTCAAAGAAGTTGAGCTTGAAGCAGTCTAGGTGAGTTCTAGACCCCCGTTTTATATGTTTTTAAAAGTTTTTGGGGTTGAAAATGTATGTAGAAGATTTTTGACAAATGTTATATGTGTAACCGTAGGTATTTATGCTTGTATGTTGATGATTTATGGTTGTATATGTCTTGTTTATGCTTAGAAAGGTAGTAGCAAGCTTAGAATAGAATGGTATGATGATTTGGGTCTGAAATTAACTTAGAAACATGTAAGTAGATGGTCATGCGCCCAAACAGGGCCCATGCGCTTAATATTTTGCCTTAGAAAATCTTTCAAGTGAGGTCATGTGTCCAAACAAGGCACATGCGCCTAGAAAATAGACTTAGAAAGTCTAAGTAAGGTTGATGCGCTCAAACAGTGCCCTTATACGCCCAAACAGTGGCTCATGCACCTAGAAAATGCCTTAGAAATACTAAGTGCATGTTCGTACGCATGAACAGTAGTTCATGCGCCTAAGTTTTTGCCCAAACGCCTAATTGTTAGGGGTGATGCGCCCCAATAGTGTCCATGCGCCCAAAATTTTATTCAGGCGCCTATGTGTAGGCTCATGCGCCTGAATAGTGCATGCACCCAAAGTGAGAATCAGTTAAGTATAGGTCCATGCGCCCGAATAGGGTTGAAACGCCTAAACAGGCTTCATGCCCCTGCATAGTGTTAAAGCACCCAAACACTTAGAAATTTTTCTGAATTTTTGGGAAATCAGATTTTTAGGGTTTTGATCATAGTTTGACCTAAGGCTTATATGTGCCTATTTTATGCATGCTTATGCTTTGTTCTTATGTTCCTTATGTATATTGATGTGTGACTTTACGTAGTGTGTTTAAGATTATAAACGTAAAGTATTATCATTAAAGAAAGAGATAAGATTAATGATAATGAAAGTGGAACATAAAGAACGAATAAAAGAAAAGGCTTGCAAGAAGACTAAAAGGAGGATCACGACTCTTTAAGAGTTGTTAGCTCAACTATGTGTATTATAGCATGTGATTTTGGCTAACCCATAAGGTTTTACACACAGGGGGATCAGTCTTGGTGACTGATCCATAGTACGAAACGGGATCCTTGTCACTTTACCCCGGATATGATGTGGCTTTGTGCCAAGATATGATACGACTTTGTGTCGGAAGTAATGAGGCTTTGTGTCCGGAATGGTGGCTTCGGGCCATGATGGGGGTAAAGTTTTGACATGATCTAGAAACAGTGAAAGATAAAGATAAAGTACGAAACGAACGAATATGTGTGATCATGAACGATGAAAAAGGTTATACCTTGATGTATGTACAATAAATGATCACGTACGAAAGTAAAGAAAGTATTATGATAAAAAGTGTATTTTCATATATGAAATGTATAAAGTAATTTAATACTTTAAAACTAGAACGCACTCAGCAACGCTGACTTTTATGCATTTTCAGTTGACAGGTAATCGTTGCTGAGGATGGCACACGGGGAGGCTACTCGGCAGGGAAAGACTGACATCCATTCACGCATATTATTGCCATTTTTTAAATGCAATTAACGGATGCTTTCTTTTGTAATTTAACAATGTTGTATTGCATAACAACAATAATTGTTAATAAAAGGAATGGCTTTTGTTAATGTAATTCCGCTGCAATGTTTTATGAAATTTATATTATTATGTATGTTTAGATCTATGTATGACCAGCTGTGAGGTCTCCGGGAACAGGGCCTTACAAGTTGGTATCAGAGCCAAATTTTAAGAGAATTGGGTAAATATTTTCAAAACCTAAACTTAAACTGAGAATGGGACTAAAGGAAAGGAATGCCAGCCCGAGTAGCTACGTGGCATCAGGTATTTCTTTTCTTAAGGATAACCGGTATTATGTGCGTGTGCTATTTGACTTATGTGTTCTTAGTAGATTTAGATACTGATGTAGTCAGGATAGGAAATGCTTAGGGTGTGAAGAGTAAAGTAAGTGGATAATCATAACTGGCCACCGTAATTTGGGACTTACTATACTCAACATAAACTGAGTCATTATCTTGAATGATCGTGTTAGTGTTTGAATCTCATAGTGTTTAGAGATGGCTGGAGGTAGATCTTCTAAGGCTTCTAAGGTGGAGCGTGTGGTGGATATGAAACTGAGCCACAAGTCACAAGGAATAAGACTAGAGCTGATGAAGCGACCCCTGCAGATCTCGAAGTTCATTAGCACGAGGGCGTCGATGAGAGCGCCAATATGAGGGCCTTAGTGAAAGAGGCAGTGGTAGAGGAGGTACATCAAGTCATGCAGACGATTCTGCTGTCTGTAGTGACTAAAGTGATTAAGGCTATGAGGGAAGATGAAAGGAAAGAGAAGAGGAGGAACACTTGAAGAGAAGGAGGAGAACAACCAGAGACGGAGACAGTTATCTCGAGTAAAGAGGAGGAGGAGGAGGAGGAGGAAGCTGTGCAGGAAACTGAACGGGGCTATAACTACGGGGCATTTCAAAGATGCAAGCCCCCGACTTTTGATGGGAATGGCAGTGCTGCTGTTGCTCACCGATGGGTGAGGGAGAAGGAGGCGGTGCTTGATATCAGCGAGTGCCGAGAAGATCAGAAGGTGAAATTTGCTACCCATTCATTTGTGGACTCGGCCTTGTGTTGATGGGACGATATTGTCCAGGCTGAATGTAGCAGGGCCATTGGCAGGATGAGGTGGTCAAAACTAAAGAAGCTAGTGATTGAGGAGTTCTGTCCTCACAGAGAATTAGACAAGATTGAGAGGGAGTTCCTGCAGCTAGAGGCGGGGACCACGACACACCAGCAATACACCACCAAGTTTAACGAAATGGCGAGGCTGGTACCGGATCAGGTGACGTCGGTGTAAAGGAAGATCAAGAAGTATATCGAAGGATTGCCAGATGATGTTCGTAGGCACTTGATCACTGCTCGACCAAGCACTTTCAGGTCGGCAGTGAATTTGGCTGGGATGTTGTATGATGAGAGAGAGGTGGCGGTGGTAGAGGTGAAGAGGACAAGTGGTGGTGACAGAAGCTGGAATGGGAAGTGGTTTGGACGTGGTGGTTTCACTCCAAATAACAAGATGATGAAAGTGGATGATCATAGAGTGAGGTCATCGAGGTCGGGGATAAAGAAGTGTCAAATATAGGAGAGAGCACGTTGGTGAATGCAAGTGGGGGATGTACGTTTGCTTCAAGTATGGGAAGCCCGGTCATGTGGCAAAGATGTGTGGAGTTATAAGGTGTTATAACTGTGGCAAGGAGGGCCAGCAGAGATTGCAAGAAGCCATGGGCTGAGAGTTCAGGGATGAAGAAGAAGCCAGAGGAAGGAGGACAGAGGGCGAGTGCTAGAGCTTTCATGATGACACGGGGGGAGGCCAGAGTGGATCCTGACTTCGTGTCAGGTATGTTTCTAGTAAACCAAACTTATGCCTCTGTATTATTTGATTCTGGTGATAGCAGGAGTTTTATTTCTAATACTTTCGTGCTAAGCTGCCTGTTAGTAGTAGAAGTATCAATGGACCTTTTGACGTAGAAACTACTATTGGTAAGTCTACTAGAATTACTGATATGATAGAGGACTATGCCATAGAACTAGAAGGCCATAGGTTTTCCGCTAAGCTATTTGTGATGCCCCTAGGTGGATTTGATGTAGTACTAGGGATGGATTGGTTAGCGACCTATGAAGCAAACATCGTGTGTCGCAAGAAGGTGATTCGATTAACTACACCCGATGGAAGTTCGATGACGGTCTACGGTGATCGCGTCACTACGGTTCCAAAGGTGATTTCGATGGCGGTGGCAGAAAAGTGCATGGGACGTGGATGTAGTGCCTACCTGGCCTACGTGAAGGATGTGGACGCGTCAATACCACAATTGTCTGATGTACCAGTGTTATGTGACTTCCCAGACGTGTTCCTAGAGGATTTACCAGGTGTGCCACCGGATTGCGAGATTGAGTTTCAGATTGATCTGATACTCGGTGCTCAACCTGTTGCCAAAGCACCGTATCGATTAGCTCCGACTGAGATAAAGGAATTACTGAGATTGTTCGGGAGACATGGTCCAAGCCCGGTACGAGGATGACTTGTGCCTAGGGGCTGATGGCTCAATTGCAAGAGCTATTAGATAAGGGATTCATTCGACCAAGCATCTGTCCTTAGGGTGCTCCGGCCTTGTTTGTTAAGAAGAAGTACGGTAGCATGAGGATGTGTAAAGACTACAGGGAGTTAAACAAGTTGACGGTGAAGAATCAGTATCCATTACCGAGAGTTGATGACTTGTTTGATCAGCTTCAAGTGCTAGTTGGTTCTCAAGGATAGATCTTTGATCTGGTTACCATTAACTGAAGGTGAAGGAACGAGATATTCCTAAGACAACTTTCCGTACGTGTTATGGACACTATGAGTTTCTCGTTATGTCTTTTGGCTTGACTAACGCGCCATCTGCCTTTATGGATATGATGAATCGAGTGTGTCGGCCGATGTTAGATAAACCAGTGATCGTGTTTATTGATGATATCCTGATTTATTCAAAGAGCGAGGAAGAACATGCTGGTCACATACGAAAAGTGTCAGAGACACTTAGAAGAGAGAATTGTATGCTAAATTCTCTAAGTGTGCTTTCTGGTTATGTGAAGTTCAATTCTTAGGTCACGTGGTAAATGCTGAAGGAATCATGGTGGACCCGACAAAGGTTGAGGCAGTGATGCAATGGAAGTCTCCGAAGACGCCATCCGAGATCCATAGTTTCTTAGGTTTGGCGGGCTACTACAGAAGATTTATACAAGACTTTTCCAAGATAGCCTCACCTTTGACTAGATTGACTCGCAAGGATGTTAAGTTTGTGTGGGGTCGAGAATAAGAGTGTGCTTTTGAGGAGTTAAAGACGAGATTGAATCAAGCTCTTATCTTGACATTACCCAATGGGAGTGAAGACTTAGTGGTATATGCAGATGCTTCTCATTCGAGACTAGGTTGTGTATTGATGCAACATGGAAGGGTAATAGCCTATGCATCCCGATAGCTGAAAACCCACGAAGTCAACGACCCGAACTCATGATTTAAAGTTAGCGGTTGTGGTCTTCGCATTGAAGATTTGGAGGCACTACTTATACGGGACGAAGTGAACAATCTTCACGTATCATAAGAGCTTAAAGTATTTCTTTGAGCAAAAGGATCTCAATATGAGGCAGAGGAGGTGGTTAGAGCTCATCAAGGATTATGACTGTGAGATCCATTATCATCCGGGTAAGGTCAATATTATGGCCGATGCCCTCAGTCGAAAGGACGGACCCGAGCCTATCAGGGTGAAAGCTTATCAACTAGTGATGGCCTCTGATGTGATGACCCAGGTCAAAGAATTTCAAGAAGAGGCGTTGAAAGAAGACCGCCTTAACTCTAAAAGGATGAGAGGTCTCGTCTTAGAGTTGGGAGAAAATACTCACGGGGTGAGAACCCGCTTCGGACGGATGTGGATTCCCCGATACGGAGATCTAAGGGGCCAAATTATGGATGAAGCTCATAAGACTCGATACTCGATTCATCCCGTTGCCACAAAGATATACCAGGATATGAAGAAAGATTACTAGTAGCCGGGAATGAAGCATGACGTAGTGGAGTATGTGAGTAAGTGCCTTACTTGCTTGCAAGTGAAGGCAGAGCATCAGAAGCCATACGGGAAGATCTAACCGTTGGATATACCCAAATGAAAGTGGGAGCACATCACCATGGACTTTATTACTAAGCTACCTCATACGACGAGGGGGTGCGATACCATTTGGGTGATAGTTGAGCGACTGACAAAGAGTGCTCACTTCCTACCGATCCACGAGACGTATTCATCCGAGAGGCTGACAGATCTATTCAACAAGGAGATTGTAGCTCGTCATGGTGTGTCGGTGTCTATCATGTCGGATCGTGACACCTGATTTACATCGAAGTTTTGGAAAAGATTCCATGATGCGATGGGGATGAGGCTACACATTAGCACGGCTTATCATCCTTAGACAGATAGCCAGTCTGAGAGGACGATTCATATGATCGAGGTGTAACACCCGAAAATTTTGTCTAAGTTAAAGAAAGAAAAATAATAAGGAAAGAAAAGAAATGAGACTAAGAAAACAAAACTATCTTGAAAAGAAAAGGAAGAGGCCAAAGTAAAGAGGGTGAAAGTGTAAAAGGTACCAAAGTCATATATTATAATAATATATGAAGTATGGCCGCCCATATATACCAACCCATCTGCCTTTTTCGACTGAAAAAGGAAGAAGAAGAAAAAGGTGAAGTTTCTCTCGGGTTTTCAAGAGAAAAAAGGGCTGAAATCGCAATTGGTAAGTGTTTCATGAGTTTTTGGTTTGATTTTATAGACTTTTGACCGTGTAACCGAATTCTACATGTTCTTATGTGTGTATATGTGTTCAGGTTATGTGTTTTTGACATGCATAGTTGTTAGAAACCTTTGAAAGTTCAAGTTTAAAGAGGTTGAGTTCGAAAGCATCTAAGGTTAGTTTCTAGACCCTGGTTTTTAAATGTTTTTAAAAGTTTTGGGGATGAAAATGCATGCAAAACCAGTTTTACAACTGTCATGTAAATAACCATATGTATGTATGTTTGTATGCTGATGTTTTATAGTTGTAAATGCATGTTTGAGGTTTGGAATGGGTGTAACAGGCTTAGAACAGATTATGATGATGTTTGGGATCGAAAAATAACTTAGAAACATATAAGTAGGTGCTCATGCGCCCAAACAGGGCCCATGCACCTAGTGTTTTGGCTTAGAAAAATTTTAAGTAAGCTCATGCGCCCAAACAGGGCCCATGCGCCTAAAAAATAGGCTTAAAAGTCTGTGTGAGATGATGCGCCCAAATAGTAACCCATGCGCCTAGAATGCCTTAGAAATTTCTAAGTGAATGGTGATGCGCTTGAATAGTGCCCATGCGCCAAAGGGCTCATGCGCCTAAGTGATGAAACGGTTAAGTGTAGGCTCATGCACATGCGTAGTGGAAAAGTGCCCAAATTGTCCTGATGCGCCCAAATAGTGCCCATGCGCCCAAACACTTATAAAATTTTCTGAATTTTTTAGGAAACCAGAATTTTAGGGTTTGACCCTAGTTTGACCAATGGCTTATGTTTACCTATTTTAAGCATGATTATGTAATGGCCTATGGTTACAGTATGTATGGTGAACGTATGATGTACATATGTGTATGACGTGTTATCTTTTAATGGTTTACAAAACGTATTTATATTATATTATAATATACGTTAAGAATTATGTTATTACTCTTTTCGTAGTATGACGAATGTATGAAAGAATCTAAAGAATAACGTAACGGAATGAAAGATAACAAAGATGAAAAGTGAAACGTAATGAAAGAAAGAATGGCTTGCAAGCAAATAGAAAGGAGGTGCACGACCATGTTGTCGTTAGCTCCACTGTGTTCGGTTTAAATAACCCGAAGGATGCATACAGAGTCAATCATTGAGATTGACAGGACCCTTGTAGCATGCCCTAGGTGACTGGGTCAGCTTCGTGCACAATGTTCGTGGTCTAAATGTAGACCACAGGCCCAACATTAGCTTCATGCATAATGTTCGGGGTATTGCACATTGGTCCGGATGAAAGGGGGAGATGACTTGCCCTAGGTGACTGGGTCAGCTTCGTGCACAATGTTTATGGTCTAATTGTAGACCACAGGCCCAACATCAGCTTCGTGCATAATGTTCGGGGTATTGAACATCGATCCGTATGAAAGTAAAAGAATGACGTAACATACGAAAAGAAAGTAAGAAAGTAAAAGAATGATGTAAAGTACGATACGAAAGTATGAGAACGAAAGTAAGAGATAATGAAAAGCACTAAATGAAAGTATGTATATGAAAGCGAATGCTAATAAAAAGAATGGAGTGAAAGTGTGTATACGATGATGAAAGATATTAATGAAAGTTGGAAAGAACCAGATAAACAATGAATATTGTTTGAATGTACGTATGATATGCGCTCATATACGAAGGTAAATGTATTTTATGGAAAGGTATATTTTGTACATAGAACACATGAGGTATTTTGATACATATAAAACTAGAACTCACTCAGCATCGTTGACTTTTATGCATTTTTAGTTGGCAGGTAAATTGCTGTGGATGGCACCAGGGAGAAGGTACTCGGTGGGACAAGACTAACATCCATTCGTATTTCGATGCTATTGTTGTTTTGTAATGCAATTAAACAATTCTTTTATAACTGATGAACAACGTTGTATTACTTAACTAGTTATAATGAAAATGAATGGCTTTTGTTAAATGAATTTCCGCTGCACATTTTTAAATTAATACTTTTGTTTAATTTAATAATACGATGATTGTCCAACTGTGAGGTACCCGAGAACGGGACCTTACATGGGGATATGCTCCGAGCATGCGTGATCGACTTTGGTGGAAGTTGGGATGATCACTTACTGTTAGTGGAATTCTCATACAGTAATAGTTATCATGCCAGCATTAGCATGCCTCCTTACAAGATGCTATACGGTAGGAGGTGTAGGGCGCCCGTATGTTGGGGTGACGTTGGGCAGAAAGAGTTGGGAAGCCTTGAGGTAATCAAGGCTACAACTGAAAAGTTGGAGAAGATTAATGCCTTCATGAAAGCAACCAAGGATAGACAAAAGTCGTACGTCAACAAGAGGCGTAGACCGATCGAATTCAAGGTGGGCGATCAAGTTATGTTGAAGGTCTCACATTGGACATGAATCATCCGGTTCCAGAAGAGGAGCAATGTAAGCCCGAGGTACATAGGGCCTTTCCGAATCATTACTCGAGTAGGAGAGGTGGCCTATCGATTAAAACTACCTGATGAGTTAAGTGGAATTCATCCAACATTCTATGTATCTCATCTAAGAAAGTGCTTAGCTGATAAAGATATGATTGTACCGCTGGATGATATTGAAGTGGATGAACGGCTCAATTATACAAAGTAACCAGTGGGAATTATCGATCGAAAAGAGAAGAGGCTGCAGAATAAAGTGGTTCCACTGGTGTGTGTGCAGTGGAAACACCGAAAGGGTTCGGAGTCTACGTGGGACACTGAAGTAGAGAAGAGACAACATTACCCACAGTTATCCAAAGAGTGATGGGTTTCGGGGACGAAACCCATCACTCTTAAAGGGGGGTGGACTTGTAACATCCGAAAATTTTGTCAATTAAAATAAAAGAAAGGAAATGAGAAAAAATAAAATAAAGTATCTTAAAGGAAAAGGAAAGAAGCCAAAGTGGAGGGGCTAAAGTGCAAAAAGGACAAAAATAATATTATTATTGTGTTTAAAGTGGGCATGGTCGCCCACTTCTCTGTTACATCAATTGCTCGGCGGTTTTAGAGAGAGAAAGCAGAAGATCTTCGGCTTTAGAGAGAGAGCAGCTGAATTTAGCCTTGGTAAGCAAATTTTATCATAATTGGTTCGGTTTTTATGGATTTTTGACCATAAAACCAAGTTCTACATGTTCTTATGTGTTTATATGTGCTCGTTTTTGACATGTATACGTATTAGAAACCTTTGAAAGTTCGAGTTCAAAGAAGTTGAGCTTGGAAGCAGTCAAAGTTGGCGGCATGTGTCAGTCAAACCATAATTTTGTCAACTGGTTCATAGTTAGTTCTTTCATAGGTTAAATGGCTTCGAAAGAATAAGTTCTTCTGAAACCATTTATACTTCGGAAGAAATAACTTCTTTCGAGAATTTTGTAAGCCTTTATGATTTTGTCCTTCGGAAGGCTTTGTCTTGAATCTTCTAAGTATTATACTTCGAGAGAAGAACTACTTAGTCTCAGAAGACTAAGTTCTTCCTTCGGAAGTTCTTCATCTCTAAGATTCGAAAGATCTTCAACATATCTTCAGAAGCGCATGTTTGTCTTCGGAAGCCTTTATTCAGTTGCACTTAAAATATTTAAGTGTAGTTTTAGTTGCACCAGCCTCATCTGATCATCTGATCCAACAAACTCCCCTAGGCTGATGCTACCAAAACTTCACTCCCTTCTTCTTCTCAAAACTTTTAACACCAAGGAAAGGAGGCATTTGTCAGTCTCCTTGTTCTTTCCTGAAGTGGTGCTGAGAAGTTTACAAGTCATTTGTTGATAGGAGATCCAATTTATTGCTATGGATAACATGTACCCTTTGTTATGGTCCTCTGAAGGGAGTTAGTTGATGGGAATTATAGTCATATTCCCATCCAAATATGGAATCTGAAGCAGGGCCTTCAACCATTTGAAGGAATGAACTTCCTTTAGTGGTACCCTCTTCTTCTTCCTTTCTCAACTTCAACTCCTCTTCAGTTTTTTGCTTTCTTGGTCAGCTCAGCAAGAAGAAGGCTTCTTAGGTGATTTCTGATGTGAGTAGCTACTTGAGAGTTTGAGGGATTGGAGAATGGCTTCTCTCCTAACTCAGCAATGTTAAATCTACTTGAGTGTAGTGGAGATGGTGCGTCAAGTCTGTTAACTTCACTATTCTCCCTTTCCACAACAAAGTTGTGTGAAGGTTCATCAGATCTCCACTGGACAATTTTCTTCCTAGGAGTAAGGGGGTGTTTGATAGTTTGTCCCATTTCCTGGTGTCCAGTAAAGTCACCAATCTTCTTCTAAGCTTCTTTTCTTTTTCCTTGAGGGAGTCTGAGTTTGTTGCTAAGAGTTAATGAGCATGGTCTAGTGTTCCCCAAGGCAAATCTAGGAATGCATCTCTTGTGAGAGAACATGAAGAACCATCAATATATCTCTGCCTTATTGACTCTTCCTCACAAAAGATGTCGCTCAGTTTTTTGCAGTTAATAAGCTTCCTTTTCATCTTAATGAATTCCTCTAAGGTTAGAGGCTTAGATGGTTCAGAGGATGGCTTGGGTAATGGTTGGGTTTTAGGTTGTGTTTTGGGTTTTAGGATGAGTACTGGTGGTGGTTGTTGAGGGGCAATGGATGAGGGTGAAGTTAAGGCTGATGTTGTAGGTTTAGGAGTGTAAGGTTCAGTAGTGGGTTCAGTTTTGCTAGGGAAGGAAAGAGATGTAGGATCAAGGTTCAGGAATGTATGGTTTAGTAATGGGTTCAGTTTTGATGGTGGAAGGGAAGAGGTGTAGGCTCAGATTTTGTTGGTTATGGTTTGGGTGTTGGTTTGGGTACCATCCTCTATACACCTTGAGCTTGATATACCTCCTTCCTTTTTCTTAAGTGAATGTCAGCCTTGATGTCACTGACATGTCCCTGTAGGGTCTTTTTCAGTCATGGGACCTACTTGCCTGCCTGTGAAGCTATGGGCCCTGAGATAAGCCTTTATCCAGGCTTTGTCTCCCACTATCTTAGCAGCCATAAGTTGGTTCTCCTCCTCTTTCTTCTTTCTTTCCTTCAACTTTTCTCTGGAAGCTTTCTTCCTTTCCTTATTGATTTGGTCTTATTCTTTGTTAAAAAGAAACAAGATCATCTCATTTTCATGAGGAGTCAGCTCCTCCTAAGAATAGCCCCTGGAGCAAGGAAGGCTATCCTCTCCAACCTATGCCTTTGCTCTGCCTCTTCTTTCATCATCCTCTTCTCTTCCTCTTCGGCTAACCTTGCTGCTTCCTCTTTCTCCTTTTACAGTAGGGTTGTCTTTTCTAGCTTTACAAGCTCATCAAGTAGGAGTAGAAGTATTTCTTCATTATCCACTCCCAGGCTAAAGAGCCTGTCTATCACTTCCACTCTTTTTCTATTATTGATAGACTCTTGGGTTGCTACTGCTAGCTTGCTACTTGCAGCAACCAGTTTCCCAGTGTCAAATCTACCCATCCTTTTTAGCTTCTCCAACATTTCTTCTTCAAGAAGCTCTTCAGCAGTCGTCTTCCTTTTTTCCTTTAGGATCTAAGGAAGACTCAGCCTTTGGAGATTCTAGCCTGGATGATTCAGGTTGAGGAGAGTGGGGTTGATCTTGTTTTGCTTGAGAGAGAGGGGGGTTTTGAGATAGTCCTTACTATTTACCTCAGAGGCTAGATTAAGTACAACCTCTGTGATAAGCAGATCATCAGACAAGGATGACAATGCAATAATCCCTTCCGTAGCTTGAATTTCTACTTCGGAAGAGATTGGAATAGCACTACCTATCCTAACTGAGTCAGTTGCTGGGCCATTAGTCCTTATTTTCCATTCAAAGTCAATCTTAGGTTCAATAAGGAGCTTAGGTTGACCAATTTCTTCTCAGTGGTAGGTGGTACACTCAACCTTTTGAATCTCTTTAGCTCCAAAGTAGGCTATAGCAACATCAGGTGAGGGTTGTTCAAGTATGGAGCTTATGAGATACTTGGTTAAGAATCTGTGGAGATCAATAAGTATCATGGGGTCCACTTGAATTGTTATAGGAGGTGGCTGAGGGAAGATAGTTGTAGAGTGTTGTTATGTTGGATAGGGTGAAGATAGGGTTGAGGTGGCCAAGGCAGGTTCCTCATGACTTTGACTCTGTACATTCTTCCCCTTTTTGGTAGCATCGTCTTGAGAAGTAGATATGATAGAGGAAGAACTTAAAAAGACTTGAACATGTACATGCCTAACAGACTTCTTAATCTGTGTCTCAGCTAGTTTGGCCTTGAGATTTTCAATCTCAAGTTGCCGAGTGTCAGACCTATCTTCTAAAGTTCTAACCTTGAATTCAAGGTTCGAGACTTTAGAAAGCTGGTACTAAATAGGGAGTTATAGACTTCCTTCATCTTCTTTTGAAGAATCACAGGGAGATGAGATAACATACCTAATATGTTCATCATCAGCAGCAGATGTAGTTTCTTGGCACCCTGGTTTCCCTTACTTACTGATGTCCCTTTCAGAGATATCAATTGACAAGGTTGCCGTAGACTCAGTCTCAGTTATGTTACCACTGTCCTAAGAGGTCAATAAGACACTCTCAGTAGTGGCAGCTGAGTCTACATGAGTCTCCTCCACACCTGTGGGACTTACCTCAGTTTGGCTTAACTGATGTGGTCTAGAAATCAGAGGTTCCTTGGGGCTTGATTGATCTGGAGAGTGGTGTGGTAGATTAACATCATGGCCCTTAGGAAACATGAGATCCTTATCAGATTGGGTTAATAGGTCAGTAAAGGATATAGAAGTTATGCCTAATGACCCGGGACCTTGTTCAACATCTAGTGGCATTGAGTCAGTGATGTGGCTGTCCTTTTTTGAGGCAGTGATGTGGTTGTCCCTTTTTAGTAAGAACTTCCAGTTGTAAGAGAAGTTAAACTTGTAGACTGTAGACTTGCTTACGTCTCCTCTGTATCCCATTTGGGTGTAGGGGTCTTCCAAATCAAGTTTGGGGAATTCAGTTAGGGCTCCTTTATCATAAAGCTCTAGATGCTCCCTGATGGTGGTTTCACTTAATATGATATCTTGTCCACAGACTGTAGAACTGATAACCCTCTCATCGTTAACCATTTTGTTTTGACCATTGGCCTAGAATTTGGCCATATGGTTTAAGTAGATGGTGAGGTTAACAGTTAGAGCAGTGAAATATGCAGATTAGAATTGGATGATGGGGGCAAAATCATCATCCTTTGAAGAGTCAAGGATGGCAACTTGGTTGTGTTGGGGATTCAGGGCCATCGTTTATGAAGATACTGTTAGATTGAAGGAATTTGAGAATGAGTGAAGAAGATAGTGAAATTTTAGGGCTTTTGTAGTGGTAAAGATTTCAAAGAAAGAGAGTTGTAAATATTTAAACAGTGGTTAAAAAGCCAAACGAATAAGGCGAAAGGACAGTTTAGTTTCAATTTGACAGAGGCGACAACGCAAACAATTTAAAATATTACGACAATCATGAATAAAATCTTACTTTTTACAGCGTGGGGCCCAAAGATTTCCGTTACCCCGTAAAGTTTTCTTTCGAGAGTAAAATTGCTTTTGAGAGAACACTTGTGTTTCTCTTTCCTAATTGTCTTCCGAAGCCACTTTTCCTTCCGAAGCAAAGTATGTCTTGAAGACAAATTTGCTTTCGAGTGTAAAGTGTTCTTCCGAGAGAAAAAGTTAGTAGCCTTTGGAAGAAAGTTTGATCTATGATCAAATAATCTTCTGAGGCTAAAAACTCTGTGAAAGAGAATACTTTTGCAGAGGAATTTGCCTTCGGAAGATGAACAAGGAACTCTTTCGAGAGTATATTTCTCTTCGGAAGAATTTATACTTAGAAAATTTAGGGGAAAACCTTTTGTAACATGGCTTAAATAGTAAATAGACAATTTAGACAAGACATATTTTCAAAAGATTTTCAAAAAAGATTGACTAGTCAATGTTGATTACCCCAATAGCCGTAATTAAATACTTAAATCTCTATTCATCAAAGGCTTTGGTCAACAAATTAGCATATTGTTCATTTGAATAAACTTTGACTAGTTTGACCAAGTTTTTTTCATTTATATCTTGAACGTAATGATACCTGATGTGAATATGTTTTGTCTTGGAGTGCTTGACTAGATTTTTTATGATAGAAATAAAAATCTTGTTGTCTATGTGGATAGGAGTCTCCATGAAGTTAAAACCATAGTCTAACATCTGATTCTGAATCCATAGTAGTTGAGCATAACAGCTTACAGCAGCAATGTATTCAGCTTCAGCAGTTGATGTAGAGACACATGATTGTTTCTTGCATTGCCAAGAGATGATCCTTCCACCAAGAAATCGACATCCAGTTGATGTGGATTTCTTGTTAATGTTGCATCCACCATAATCACTGTCAGTGTAACCGTAAAGGTTGAAATCCTTATTCTTAGGATACCAAAGGCCTAGTTTAGGAGCTTCTTTAAGGTATCTAAGAATTCTCTTGATAGCAATTAGATGAGACACCTTAGGAGTAGCCGGATATCTTGCACAGATGCAGGTTGCAAACATGATATCAGGTCTACTTGTGGTGAGATACACTAGAGATCTAATAATTGCCCTGTACTGATACTGATCAGTGTCCTCCCCCTGGAAATCAGGAAAAAGATTGTGATTTCTTTGTATAGGTGTCTTAGTTGGCTTACAATCTTTCATATCAAATCTTTCTAAGATGTCCTTGACATATGTAGATTGATTGATAAAGAACCCTTCTTCCATCTGTTTCACTTTAATTCCTAGGAAGAAATCCATCTTTCTCATAGAACTTATTTCAAATTTCTTCCTCGTGATGCTTTCAAAGTCTTTACATAATTGGTTATTAGAGGAACCAAATATGATGTCATCAACATAGACTTGTACAAGCAACATGTCCTTCGCAAACTTCTTTATGAACAATGACTTATCTATGGTGCCTCTGGTGTAGCCATTCTTTAGAAGAAACCGAGACAATGTCTCATACCACAGCTTAGGTACTTGGTGTAACCCATAAAGAGCTTTATCTAATTTGCACCATAGCTGAGGGTGTTGTGGGTCTTCAAATCCAGGTGGCTGGCACACATAGACTTCTTTGTCAATATCCCCATACAGAAACACACATTTGACTTCAAGCTGATGGACTGTAAAGTTCTTGGATGCTGTAAAAGCAAGAACGATTCTCACAGCCTTAAGTCTTGCAACAGGTGCAAAGACATAAGTGTAATCTATCCCTTCCTCTTATTTGTATCCTTGAACTACAAGTCTAGCCTTGTTCTTGATGATCAAACCTTTATTATCTCTCTTATTCCAGAACACCCACTTAGTGCCAATAGGGACATGACCAGGTGGCAATGGACATAGGTTCCATACTTTTGTCTCTTGAATTGAAGCAATTCCTCTTGCATTGCTTTAACCCAACTGTTGTCATTTAGAGCTTCTTCCACCTTCTTAGGTTCCAATTAAGAGAGAAAGCATGAGTTCAAGTAGACATTCCAATTATAAGTCTGTCTTTTTGTTCTTATACCTTATGAGACATCCCCAATGATGTTGTCAACTGGATGAGTGTTATGTATCCTTAGCATGGGAATCATATCTATTTGATAAAGTGTACTTTATCCATTTTCAACTTACCATTGGATACACCACCTCTACCAGAAATTTATCCTCCGGCTTGACCTCCAAATTGAAGAGGGCCTCCATTAAAATGTTGAAATTATTGAAGGAGAGATTTGTTCTTTGTCATGTGCCTGGAGCATCCACTATCCACAATCCAAATATTTCCATTCTTGTCATATGGATGTCCCTGCACACAAGGTGAAATGATTAGTTACTAGTGAAAGCCCAGGCCTTATTGGTCCTGGGCTCTTCCAATGTAGATGACATAATTGGATCAAAATATATGCATGGGGGTTCAACTATGGTTTGTGAAGAAGAAGTTTAGGCTACAACATCTTATCTGATCTTCCATTCCGTTCTATGGTTGATCAGTGTAGAGGAGTTTGAAGAGGCTTGATGAGCAGTTTTTGCTTCCGAGGCTTCTTTGTTCTCGGAAGAAGTCATCACCACCTTTTCTTCCAAAGCAGTCTTCTTCTTGAAAGATTTCAAAGGAATCGTTTTATTCCTTTGTTTGGTCTTAGGCTTGTCTTCCGAAGCTATTTTCCTTTCTGAACAATGTGTTTCTTCTGAAAGCAACTTAGCTTCGGAAACAAGCTTTCCTTTCTTTAACGCTTGAATTATATGTTAAGGGCCAAATGTGAAACCTTCCTTGACTCCTTCTTTCTTAACATTGTTTGCATAATGTGTGCTTGCTGGATTGCAGTAGCAATCTTTAGCCATGTGATTATGCAGGCTACAGATTATGCACTCAATGCTAACTTTAATGGGGCATGAGGGCTGCTGTTTCTTACACTTCTTGTCTTTTTCAACAGCCATCTCCTTTAACTTCTGATTCTTCAACTGGATAGGAGTACTGGTACTACACTCCTTTCCTAAATAAGAGTTTCCAGCCACTTGGAATCCAGCTGAGATGAAGATACCCTTTTGTATCGGGTCTATTTTCATCTTAGACTCAGCCACCTTGTTAGCAGTTTTCCTTGCTGACCTGATCTTGTTCTTTCTATCATTGATGGTCAGAGGTTCATCCTCAGCTGTGTGGATGAGGTTTTCTACCTTATCCTTCACTATGGTGGTCATAATTATTACATCATTCTTCTGCTCATTAGGTAGTGGTTCAGCAGTCAGAACCTCTTGCTTATCAGTACCACATCTTGGTTGTCTTATAGACACATAAGAATATGGTGGAGTAGTTTCATTGGTTCCCAACCCACTTTTGTTTGATAGAACACCTTTGAGTGGGAGGATGATGCAAGAATGGTGTTGAAGTTATGCTCTTGAATAGCATACTTCTCTGCTTTAGCCTTAACTATCACTAGCTAGGCTTGAGCCTCAGTCAACTTGGTAACTAAATCTTTTATTTGAGTCCTGTAGTTTGAGTGTTCATGTTTTAAAGAAGATACAATTTTCTCTAACTCATCAATTTTGAATTTATAGTCAGATTCTGCTCTCTTAAAATTAGATCTTAGTATGTTTAAGGACTCAATATCAGACTTCTGATACATTTTAACCTTAGCTATACAAGCTGGAGTATAGAGATATTCATATACCTTTGCATCATTGGTTCCAGCCATGAGAGCTTGAGCAAGGGTGACATCTTGCACCATGAAGCTCCAATCAACTTCTTGAGCAATAACTGTAGTTTACTGCTCAGTTGACTTGGTTGCAGCCTTTGGGATAGCATGATTTTATGAGACTTGAGCTGCTCTAGGATTAGATCTAGGAGCTTTGCATTCCCTTGCAAAATGACCAAGTTGGTTACAGTTGTAATATTTTGCTTTTGACTTATCAAACCCAAGCTTGTTGTTAGTTAGATTCTGGGAGAATTGCCTTCCAGTTCTCTTAAAGAACTTCTTTGCTCTGTAGGTTAAAAGAGCCATTTGTTGGACAATGTCCATGTATTCTACATCGTCTGGGCTAAAACACTCTAGATCATTAAAACAGAATTAAAAATCATCAGAGTGTTCATTTCCTAAAATAAAAGCACAACTATCCTGAAAAGGACTTTGTTGAGCTTGTTGAGACCTAGGTGTCTCAGGAAATGTGATATAAGACCCAGAGGAGTATGATGGCTATTAGTTGTAGTTTAGGTACATCTGGGGATGGGGAGTTCTTAACCCTTTAGAAACATGAAGAGCATTGTTGACAGGAGGGTTTGAGCTTCTGTTCATCTGATGACCCTCCTTAGTCTCCATCTCCATATGGTATCCATCAAGGATCCCATATTGTTCAGTCATGGTGAGTGTGTTCAGATTCTCAGTTCTCTTGATAGAGACATAATAGAAAGTCAACTCATGAGGAAGTGCACTCATGAACTTTCTTACTATGTCTCTCTTCTCAAGAGTCACTCCCATAGATTGAAGAGATGCGATTAAGTCCATGTACCTGAAGTATTGTTGGCTCAAGGGCTCACTAACAGTATAAGTGAAGTTTTCAAATTTCTGCTTCATTACATCTTTCTTGGACTCTTTGGATTCGGAGGAAACAGAGTACATCAGTGCCAAAGCATAAAAGAGTTCTTTGGCTTTCTTACAGTGCTCAAAGCCTACCATCATGGAGTTTGGTATGGCAGTAAGCAATACAGTCATTGCTATGCAATCAATGTCCATCTTCTTGAAATCATCATCTGAGTAATCTTTAACAGTTTTTTCAATCATCGCACCATTAGCAGTTGGTGATGCCACCTTTGGCTTGCATGGACCATGAATGACAGATCTGCACATCCAGCTGTCCTGATACTTGATGAAACCTTTAATACGTTAACACCAGCTTCTAAAATTATCAGGAGTGATAATAGGAGCCTTAGTCATGGTTCCCATCTTAGTCTCAAAGTATTTTTGGTTGAGGGCCATTTGAGTAAAGTGAGTGAGTGTGAAGAAACAAAGGTGATTTAGGATGGTTAGATTGCACAATCAAGAGCCTAAGAAGCTCTGATACCAATTGCAGGATTAGTGTTTGTCTCTCAACACAATATTTTACTCACAAACTTGCTAAGTCTCACTCATTTGATGATGCAGAATCTCTAACTAAGTTGATGATAATATAAGAAGTTAATGAACACAAGAAATGGTTTTTAAAGATACTTGTATATATTATTTCTCAACTCAGTGTTATAAGACTCTTACAAAGCGTACATAATGAGTTACATTAAGAAACTATATATACTACTATCTAAAGCCGGTTATACTTAGAAAACCAGCTGGAACTTACTACATTGCTAGAAGGAAGGTATCTATATTTTATCCAAGATTAGGTAGTCATGACATATCTATGACTTAACTTTGTTACCGACTAAAGTTGGTAACGGTACTAACTGATAAAAGGTGAACAGTGGAATAAAGTATGGTCAACTATATGGGTGTGGGAAAGCACCATGTAGTATATCAGAGTTGGCAGCATGTGTCAGTCAGACCATACTTTTGTCCACTGGTTCATAGTTAGTTCTTTCGAAGGTTAAATGGCTTCAAAAAATTAAGTTCTGTTAGGACCGTGTATGTACGGAGTACTAACTGATTTAATGTGAAACCAGATCAAATAGTGCGGAATTCTATTTGATTGGCGATCCAATCAGTGAGAACGTAAACCCTGATCGATCTAATGACCAAAACAAGTTAAGAACGAGTAGAAATCAATCAGGGACGAACTATGAAGTTGGATGGATGAACTGGACGCTCTGGACGACTAGGGTATGCTAATATTTGAAGTGTTTTTTAAGTAATAAATACTAAAGTGAAATTATTCTCCCCCTAAAATTCTAAAACAGAAAGTCTTTTTGTGTTTTTGATATTTTTATAATAGAAAATAAAATAAAATAAAATAAAATAAAATTGACAGAAGAATTTAATACTGAGAAACATGCGGGCGGACTATGAACTCGACTCCTCCGGAATCACATCATCTTTCTTTTTAACACCGTTAACCTCTAATAGATAATAAAATCTCGGTTTATCAAAAGCTTTTGTATAGAGGTCGGCGCGCTGAAAATCCGTGTTAATTTTAATTACATCGATTAAATGCTTTTCAAAACAATCACGTATGAAGTGATATTTAATGCCGATGTGTTTG
>BJCO01465057.1:0-13787 GCA_018326465.1 Flaveria floridana | reverse complement strand
AGTACGTATTACAAAGTGTATAACTAATAGTTACACATATGTAAGGGTTATGTTTTTGTAAGTACGTGTTACCAAATGTACAACTAAGAGTTACGTACATCTAACTCAAAGAAGTTACATATACGTACCTCGATTCGTTATCATCGTCAACCTTGGAGTTAAAATTAAAAAATAAACAATGATCTCAAAAAATAAGTTTAAAATTTACTTAAATAAACTTTAAATAATTAAAAAATTAAATCAATTATAAATTATGTGATTGGATAGTGGTGGTTTTCACGGTTTTCAATTATAAACATGGTTTTCATTTGATCCCTCCCCTATATATATATATATATATATATATATATTAGAGTATTTACATAAATAACAAAATAAAAGAAACGTTACAATTATAATAATAATATAAAACTATGGTGAGTCTGCATAATGTCGAGATGGAGGCAACGCCGGAGGATCGATACCTGCAGCACGCGCACATACAATCTCGAGCTGCTCGTGCAACTCCATAAGATACTCAAGTGGATCAAGCTGCCGACTCTGTCGTTCAAGCTGATGACCCTGCTCCCGCAAACTTTCAACAACCTTCTACATAAATACATCCATACATGTAGAAAGCCTCAAATCTCTGTAACAAGTACAATAAAAAAATCAAAGTCAATTGGTTGTTTTAACGTACTACACCACCATAAAACAATTTTCAAACTTAAAAATAAACTCTAAACTGTATATGAATTCTTAAAAATAATCTTTGTAAATATACCGAGCAAACTATGGTTGAGGTGGCGGTAGCTGGTGATGCGGTGGCTGCTCATACTAATACTGATGTGGATGCTCTAGCTACTACTGTGAATCATCAACGCCGGCTTACTGAACGGATGCTGGCCGGTAGATCTCCGTGCTCGAATAGAAAATTGTATGCCACCTGAAAACTAACGTATAATACACATGTCGAACAACATATGACGATCTAATCTCACTGGATCGATTAGTGTAGATACGTCACAAAGATATCGAGAAAGATCAGCAAACGCTCGAGCAATCTATGTAATATAAATGTTGTCGTACAACTCGTCGCTCCCGCTGATGATAATACGAAGCAAAATACTCTGCCAAACATCTCGCTAGATTGCACCTGGTCCCTATAAGCAAACAATACAAGTAAAATAAGTCAAGAATAATGCACCACTCCCAACTCTTGCCATGTCCCGTGATAGATGTGATGATCATTCTACGTATACAAAGAATCAGACGATCTAAAATACTAGTACCTGCCCTTAGTTATCTGAAACGGACCTCCATCAATCTAAGGCCACCAATCTCTCAATCGACCCTCCTCCATCTTAGTAATACCCTTGGTGATTAGACTCCCAGTAAAGTACATAGACAATAGCAATCTGCTCTATCGACATCTGATATGGATTTACATATAAACTAAATAAAGTCTTGGGACGCTCGTTGTCCTCCTCCATTTTATGAGAATGAAGGTAAGTAAATGTCGAGAGAAACTTCACCTTCAGCTCTTTGTAAGATGGCAAAAATGCGATCTCAAAGAAATGAAACCACGAAGTATCATCTCGGATAATAGCAGCAAGTCTATCACGCTCATCAAGCTCGTCCAAACCTCCCAATCGACAACCTTTTGATGGCCGATCTTCATCCGTAAAAACTTGGAGCACTTAGCGTGCTCGATGCTAACGGGCTCAAACTGTAACCATAGATGCTTAATAAGGGTGTCAAATGTTAGCCTCAATCTCTGAATCGGAAGAAAAATCTGCCTAATAAAACGAAAATACGAAATTAAAATAATAAAAAAATATATATAATATTCACTATATGCTGTGTAAAGCCCTATACGCCACGTATAGGTGACACGCATATGGGTGTCGTATGACACTAAATAAGCCACCCCCTTATACGTTGTGTATAAACCTGTACACCGCGCATAAGTGACTCACGTATGACCTGCGTACAACATGTCATGTGCATGAGTGTCGTATAACACTAAATAAGCCACCACTTATACGCCACGTATATCCATATATGTCGTGTATAGGTCACTCATATATGAACTACGTACAAACTGTCCCACGTATGCGTGTTGTCCGACACTAAATAAGCCTTCTATACGCCGCGTATAGGTGACTCACGTATAACTGGCTTACAACATGTCCCGCGTATGAGTGTCGTCTGGAATTAATAAGCCCCATATACGCTACGTATAGCCCTATACACCGCGTATAGGTGACTCGCGTATGATATGTGTACAACATGTCTCGCGTATAACCGTACTTTGACTCTTCATCTTCTTTGCATAAAGCTATAGCCTTATACGCGTCATATAGCTTTAAACCAAGAAGATGAAGATTCAAAGTAGGGTTATACGGGGGACATGTTGTAAACATGTCATACGCGAGTCACCTATACTCGGCTTATCGGGGGGCTTATTTAGTGTCATATGACACACATACGTGTGACATGTGTTACGCATGTCATACGCAAGTCACCTATACGTGGCGTATCGGGGGGCTTATTCGGTGTCAGACGACACTCAAACGCATGACATACATGAGTCACCTATATATGGTGTGTAGGGCAATATGCGTCATATAGAGGGGGCGGATTATTTAGTGTCATACACCACTAATATGCGGGACATGATATACTCAGGTCATACACGAGTCACCTATAAATGGTGTATGGGGTTGGCGTATTTAATGTCATACGACACCTATACGCAAGTCACTTATACGCGGTGTATAGGGCTATACGTAGCGTATACTGAATATTATACATATTTTTTTATTACTTTGATTTCGTATATTCGTTTTGTTATACACATATGTCTTTCGATTCAGAGATCAAGGTTGATGTTGTTAACTTCATTGTCGAGCATTCATGGTTACAATTTGAACCCGATAGAATCAAGCACGTTAAGTGCTCGAATTTTGTACGGATGAATATGGGCCGCTAAAAGGCCATCAATTGGGAGGTGAAGGCCGAGCTCAGTTAGCGGGATAGACTTGATGCTATTATCGAAGACGATATACCGTAGAGTCTTTTATTTGATATCATGGAGTTTTTATAGAAATTTTATAAAAATTTACTTTGGAGTTTTTATTGAAATTTACTTATGTTCATCCTCATGAGATGGAGGAGGATGACGAGTGTCCCGAGATTTCATTTAGAATATATGGAAAGCCACACCAAACGTCAATATAGCAGTTTGGTGTTATCTCGGGACCTTACTAGGAGCTAGTTACCCTTCTATTCATCAAGGGTATTAGTGAGATGGAGGAGACTTGATTAAGAGACTGATAGCCTTAGATTGTCGCAGATCTGTTTCAGAGGAGTATGGACAGGGTCACTAGTATTAGAGATCCGCTTATTTGTTATTAATATTGGATTATCACCACATTCATCACATGAAAGGACAAGAGTCGGGAGTGGTGCAACATTCTCAACTTATTTTACTTGTATTGTTTGCTCATAAGGAGAAGGTGCAACCTGGCAAGATTTTTGGTTGAGTATTTTACTTGGTATTATCATCGACAAGAGCTAAGACAGTGTACGACGACACTTATATTACGTTGATTGCTCGAGGGTTTGTTTATGTTCCTCGATATCTTGGTGACGTATCTCCAATGATCGAGTCGGTGGGATTAGATCATCATACGTTGTTTGGCATGTGTATTATACGACAGTTTTCGGGCGGCATACGACTCTTTATCCGAGCGGGAGAGATCTAGCAGTCGCACCCGTTCAGCAGGTCAGCGTTGATGATCCGCAACAACAGTAGGAGCATCCACATCAGTAGTAGCATGAGAAGCCGCATAACGAGCTATCGCCACCGCATCAGGCGCCGCCTCAGCCGAAGTTTCCTCGACAGATTTAAAGAGATGTGAGCCTACCTGCACATATGGAGCCATTTATACAAGAGGTTGTTGAGAGTTTGTGGGAGAGGGTCGTAGGCTGATCGAAAGAGCTGGTGGCTCAATCAACTTGAGGATCTTATTGAGTAGCATGTTTAGCTCGAGATTGCATAGCGCGTGATGAAGGTATCGATTCTTCGGAGTTGTCACCACCTCGACATTATCCAGACACACTGTAGTTTTACATTATTATTAGAATTGTAACTTTTATTTTGTTATGTATGTAAAAACTATGTTATTTATATATATGATTTTGTATTAACGTTTGTATTGTTGTCTCAATTGTTCGGTTAAATTATGAATATTTGTATTATTTCTTTATCGATTAGTTAATTTGCCAAAAAAATAATAACATAAAACTATTGTATGTTAAATTATTTGCATATCTATAGCAAAAAAATACATAAATATAAAAAAACTTGACCTCAAGCCTATATGCTGCGTATGGACCCATACGCCATGCATAAGTTTCCATATGTATATGATCATGAGTTGGGCAAAAAAAATCTGAAGCCATAGGTGGTGTATGGATCTATACGTGACATTGGGTCCAAACGCGACATATGACATTTGGTCGATATTGATGTGACAATCTCGTATGATATATGGTGTGTTAGAAAATGTTTTGACCCCACACACAGCGTATGGGGTGTCAAAACATTTTCTAAAATATTTTTGACACCCTATATGCTTTTTTTTCAAAACAAATTGTATTAAAAGTATCATTTATAAAAATATCCTTACTATAACTCCAAGTTTAATTATTTTTTGTTTATAAAAAAACTACTTTTTAGAAACACCAATTTTAAATATATTGTAATTTTAAAAAAGTTTGATGTTAGAGAAAAAATTCTTATTTTATAGAAAAACGTTATTTTAGAAATAACATTAACTAAAAGATCTTTCTTAATTTATTAGAAAACTATTTTTAATATAAAAAAGTGTTAGATAATATTATTAGTAATTAAAGTAATTATTTAATAGGAAGATAAGCGATAAAATTTGATGTAGACTAATGCGTTAATGTTATATGTTCCCTTTAGTTATTATTTTATTAGAGCAAAAAGATTAAAAATTCAGGTGGTACAAACTCTGGAATATGAAATTTACAAACGTAAATTGACTAACAGTCAACAACAATCTGATATACAAGACTTTTAATAATAGTTTAAATAAACTCCTCAAAAGGTTTAGGTAATGAGTTTAACACCGGGTATTGAGCTAACACAATCCTCTAGGTAGTCAAGATAATCAAGTTTAGCCAACAATTCGTTCATCTATCTTAGATGTAATGAATATAAGGCCCTTGAATTACATTAGATGTATATACCCCTTTCAGATCCAGATGTTTGAACCTTGTTTCAATAACAACATAATGTCGCACGGTTCTTACAGTCGCAAGTATGCTCTAATATCTTTTTTTGAGTGGCAAATATGTGACCAGGCTTCGAAGGATATGTGTTATCTTAATCGGACCTATCTTTTTGTTCCCTAGCCAGGACCGCACCTCCAACCCACTCAGGAGGAAATCCATTGCTGTGAATATCCACTGGCTCAACTCTAAGCATCTTATTTAAAGTGAGACTTAAACCCATGATATGTCTAATATTTGAATGTCATGAGTATCTTACATTAACCAATTACACTAAGCATCATTAGTGTATGCTCTAATATGTAGTTCCATAGTTTTGACAAGTAATGTTAAGAAAAAAAAAAGAATTATATAATTAAGAGAAAATTGTTGTTTTACATTTGTCATTTCATCCAATTTTATGATTATTATTATTTGTTTTGCATTTAGATACCTAACATTTTGAAAAATTGTCATTTCCATCTAAAAACGTTAACTTTATTAATTTAAAAGGTTAAACATGTCGATTGAAAATATTACCCTTTAAAATACAAAATAAAAACCTCTAATTCGAGTGAAGTTATATAACAATATAAGAGAGAAGACGAGCATGGTTTTTATTATAAAATCCCTTCACAACGAGTTCTCGACCGCCAACAAAAACAAGCTCCATCCTCCTCCCCCATAGGTGAAAATGGTTCAATCGATGATGAATGGTTCAAAGTTTATATGATCAAAGATCTGGTGTAGGTTTCGTATAAACTAGGATTTTGTGTTTTTCAATAAAACAATATACAGTTACCCTTTATAGTGATGGATGTTTAATATTTTAAATTAACAGAGATAACATTTTTGAATGAAAATTACAATTTTCAAAACCATGGGGAGCAAATGCAAAACATATTCTTTTTTGAATGAAAATGATAAATATAATTAAATCATAGGAGGAAAAAACAATTTACTCTGAAATTAAGACATAAACAAAAGAATAATATCTTAGGTACATATTTGTGTATACGAGTATACATTATTGGGTAATTGGGTCTGATAAACGAGTATATAACCAATATCCTGTCCAAGCCCAATTACTCTTGGATGATCCATGTAAACATCATGTATGCTTTGTACTTACAAAGATCTGGATTACAAAAATCTAGATTACGAACCAAGTAGTTCAAATAATAGGTGTTGGAAAGTGGCAAACACCACTAAAATGTTGGCCCTTTAGGATCGATAGGCTCTTTTTTTGATTATCTTGAATGTGATACTTGAGTCTTGAGAGAAACTTGAACAAATAATACGTGTGATTGAATTGATATGAATGTTGATGATTGTTGTTTACAGACACTTTGATACATATATATACCCCTTATGGTAGTTAATATGTTTAGGTTTTGACATATTAAACCCCTATACATACATACACTTTACATACTAGATACTAAGTTAACTTTATACTAATCACATAAACGACCCACTAATTTAACTATACTTATACACTTCTATGTATGGATTAAGACAATTATCCTTTCAACATTCCCCCCTAATTTCTTAATCCTTGTCTTCAACGACTTCACACTTGAACATCTTCATAATTGTCATCTCCTTTGATCTTTTAAACTTTCTCTTTAGTACAAACAAGCTTTCCTTTGTCTTCACATTCCTTTTGATTATAATCTTCTTCAACTTATGCTAATAGAAGAATTGGATCTTCTTCTTCCATTATGAGATATGATTCTTCTTCTTTATATTTTAATTTAGGACATTCTGCTGCATAGTGTCCTTGATCACTGCAATTATAACATCTTATCTTGCTTTTGTCAAATGTGGATTTGTTTTATTTCCTTGGATATCTTTTCCTTCCTTCATAGTTATCATCATTTTCTTTAGGGTTTTCATATGACATAGTTTCTCCTGTTTCTTCTTATTTAAATCTCCCATGGCCTCGACCACGTGATGAATGAAAACCACCTCATCCACGGCTTGACTTGTTTTATTGACGAGCGAACAAAAGTTTTTCTTGATTGTCCAGTTGACCTTCATTCGATAGATTTGTTCTTTCTTCAAATGCTTTTAGTCTTCCAATTATTTCATCTAGAGTTGTCGCTTCTAAATCAACAAACTGTTCAATAGTAGCTACGATTTGGAAAAACCTTTTAGGTACAGAGCTTAGGAGTTTTCGTACTAATGTTGGTTGATCAAACGTTGTTCCCAGACCACTTGCTCTAGTTACGATACTATTAATCTTTGAGGTGAATGAATCGATAGTATCCTTTTCTTTCATCCTTAGTAACTCAAATTCAGTTTTGAGTATTTGAAGACGTGCTTTTTGTACTCGATCGACACCTACATGTCTTGTCTTAAGTGCATCCTAAATTTCTTTTGCACTTTCATACTTTGTAACTTATAATGTCATAACTGGGTAGTGCTTGAAATAAATATGCAATTGCCGTCATATTCTTCTTTTCATCGGGTTGCGTCTTAGCACTAGGTTCTATCATTTCTCATAATCCATTTACCTTGAGTATGGTTTTATGCGGACTGGCCATATAGTGTAGTTTGTCGATTTCAAGAATTGAGAAAATGAATTCACATCTTTATGTATTACCATTGCGTTTTTGTTGGTTCCTGTCGATGATTCTTCTGTCATCTTAACTTCGGTTTTCTAAATTTCTTTAAAAATGTAATCCTTTAACTTTGAATCTCTAACTTATTGCCACGTAACCACGACAAATACTTGTTTTTTCAATCTCTTTTTGTCACGGTCTCTTTCTTGAATCCTTTTGTTTTCTTCTTTTACAATCCACCCATTTTCCTTTGACTTTTTTATTCTCTAATTCTCTTTTTCCTCTTTTGACTTTTTCTTTTCCCTTTTGACTTACGTACAAAAGTAAGATTAGGGCAGAATCCCTTTTGTTCTTTCAATGAAACATACGAACAAAACATTTTTCTCTGATTTTGGTTCGCAATCAAGCATGCAACCACTCTATTCTTCTTCTGATTCACGGGTGATGACAGCAAGAAGCAGATCACTTCAATTTCAATTTTTCTTCAACTTCTTCTCGATCTATAAGGCAGCGGTGACAACAACCCTTCCTCACAATCATTCTTTCTAGTCTCTGGGTTTTCAAATACGACCGGGACTCTGGGTGGGTTCACAAATCGGTGGAAACGGTCTCTTCCTCTCTCGCACCCATGACCGGTATGTCTTCTTTCTTAATTTCTTTCTTTTCATACTGTTACTGAGTTGATTTTATTCTAAAATCAACTCTTCTTTCTAGATGTAATCGATTTTTGACTGAATCGATTTTGATCTCATTCGTGTTCTGAATCGACTGGTTCTGAGTCAATTTGCTCTTCTATAACTTTGATTGTTCTCAACTCTGGTTCTGAATCGGTTCAATAGAATCGATTTTTCCTTGTTCTAAATCGATTTAAACGGAATTGAATTGGTGTTGTCTCTCTTTCTAAATTGATTTAACGAATCGATTTGATCCTTTTCTATAGATTTATCACTGAATCAATTTAACAACACTGAATTGATTATCGGATCGATTTGTTGTTCTCTGAATCGTTTTTACCCTTCTGAAATGATTTGTCCGAATCGACTTACTCCTGAATCGATTTAACAACACTGAATCGATTATCTGATCAAATTTGCGGTGGAATGAATCATTTTCGGCATCCTGAAATGATTTTGGTCTTAAATCGATTTATCAATGAATCGATTTTAGTTTTGGTTGCAATTTCAATAACATATATCGATTAGATTCGAGGCTTAGGCTCTAATACCAATTGTTGGCCCTTTAGGATGGATAGGCTCTTTGATTGATGATCTTGAATGTGATACTTGAGTCTTGAGAGAAGCTTGAACAAATAATACGTATGATTGAATTGATATGAATGTTGATGATTATTGTTTACAGACACTTTAATACGTATATATACCCCTTATGGTAGTTAATATGTTTAGGTTTTGAGATACTAAACCCCTATACATATATACACTTTACATACTAGACACTAAGTTAACTTTCTACTAATTACATAAACGACCCACTAGTTTAACTATACTTATACACTTCTATGTATGGATTAAGATAATTATACTTTCAACATTCCCCCCTAATTTCTTAATCCTTGTCTTCAACGACTTCACACTTGAACGTCTTCATAATTTTCATCTCCTTTGATCTTTTGAACTTTCTCTTTAGCACGAACAACCTTTCCTTTGTCTTCACATTCCTTTTGATTATAATCTTCTTCAACTTGTGCTAATGGAAGAATTGGATCTTCTTCTTTCATTATGAGATGTGATTCTTCTTCTTTATATTTTAATTTAGGACATTCTGCTGCATAGTGTCCCTGATCACTGCAATTATAACATCTTATATTGCTTTTGTCAAATGTGGATTTGTTTTGGTTCCTTGGATATCTTTTCCTTCCTTCATAGTTATCATCATTTTCTTTAGGGTTTTCATATGACATAGTTTCTACTATTTCTTCTTATTTAAATCTCCCACGGCCTCGACCACGTGATGAATGAAAACCACCTCTTCCACGGCTTGACTTGTTTTCTTGACGGGTGAACAAAAGTTTTTCTTGATTGTCCACTTGACCTTCATTCAATAGATTTGTTCTTTCTTTAAATGCTTTTAGTCTTCCAATTATTTCATCTAGAGTTGTTGCTTCTAAATTAACGAACTGTTCAATAGTTGCTATGATTTGGAAAACCTTTTAGGTACAGAGCCTAGGATTTTTTGTACTAAATTTGGTTGATCAAACGTTGATCCCAGACCACTTGCTCTAGTGACGATACTATTAATCTTTGAGGTGAATGAATCGATAGTATCTTCTTCTTTCATCCTTAGTAACTCAAATTCAGTTTTGAGTGTTTGAAGACGTGCTTTTCGTACTCGATCGACACCTACATGTCTTATCTTAAGTGCATCCTAAATTTCTTTTGCACTTTCATACTTTGTAACTTGTAATGTCATAACTGGGTAGTGCTTGAAATAAATATGCAATTGTCCTCATATTCTTCTTTTCATTAGGTTGCGCATTAGTACTAGGTTCTATCATTTCCCATAATCCGTTTACCTTGAGTATGGTTTTCATGCGATCTGACCATATAGTGTAGTTTGTCGATTTCAAAACGGGGCATTCGAATTGAGAAAATGAATTCACATCTTTATGTGTTACCATTGCATTTTTGTTGGTTCCTGTCGATGATTCTTCGGCCATCTTGACTTCGGTTTTCTAAATTTCTTGAAAAATGTTATCCTTTAACTTTGAATCTCTAACTTATTACGACGTAACCTTGACCAATACTTGTTTTTTCAATCTCTTTGTGTCACGGTCTCTTTCTTGATTCCTTTTGCTTTCTTCTTTTACAATCCACCCATTTTCCCTTGACTTTTTTATTCTTTAATTCTCTTTTTCCTCTTTTGACTTTTTCTTTTCCCTTTTGACTTACGTACAAAAGTAAGATTATGGCAGGATCCCTTTTGTTCTTTCTCTGAAACTTACGAACAAAACACTTTTCTCTAATTTTGTTTCGCAATCAAGCATGCAACCGCTCTATTCTTCTTCTGATTCACGGGTGATGACATTAAGAAGCAGATAACTTCAATTTCAATTTTTCTTTAACTTCTTCTAGATCTTTAAGGACAACAGCGACAACAACCCTTCCACACAATCGTTCTTTCTAGTCTCTGGGTTTTCAAATACGAACGGGACTCTGGGTTCAAAAAACGGTCGAAACGGTCTCTTCCTCTCTCGCACCCGCGACCGGTATGTCTTCTTTCTTAATTTCATTCTTTGCATACTGTTACTGAGTTGATTTTATTCTAAAATCAACACTTCTTTCTAGTTGTAATTGATTTTTCACTGAATCGATTTTGATTTCTTTCGTGTTCTAAATCGACTCGTTCTGAGTCAATTTTCTCTTCTATAACTTTCAATGTTCTCAGTTTTGGTTCTGAATCGATTCAATAGAATCGATTTTTCCTTGTTCTGAATTGATTTAGACGGAATTGATTTGGTGTTGTCTCTCTTTCTGAATCGATTTAACGAATCGATTTGATCCTTTTCTATCGATTTATCACTGAATCAATTTAACAATGCTGAATTGATTATCGGATCGATTTGTTGTTCTCTGAATTGTTTTTACCCTTCTGAAACGATTTGTCTAAATTGATTTACTCCTGAATCGATTTAACAACACTGAATCGATTATCTGATTGATTTTTTATGGATTGCAATTTCAAGAACATATATCACTGAAATCGATTTTGGTTTCGATTTTGGTCTGAAATCGATTTATCACTGAATCGATTTTGGTTTCGATTGCAATTTCAAGAACATATATCGATTAGATTCGAGACTTAGGCTCTGATACCAATTGTTGGCCCTTTAGGATCGATAGGCTCTTTGATTGATGATCTTTAATGTGATACTTGAGTCTTGAGAGAAACTTGAACAAATAATACGTATGATTGAATTGATATGAATGTTGATGATTGTTGTTTACAGACACTTTGATACATATATATATATACCTCTTTTGGTAGTTAATATGTTTAGGCTTTGACATACTAAACCCCTATACATACATACACTTTACATACTAGATACTAAGTTAACTTTTTACTAATTACATAAACGACCCACTAGTTTAACTATACTTATACACTTCTATGTATGGGTTAAGATATTTATACTTTCAACACAAAATTTGTAAGCAATCTTCCTATAAAGCTCTCAAGTAATCAAAGCACATGTGTGCATTACAATCGTGAGTTCCCTGTACAAGCCATTAAAATAACTATCACCATTAGTGTAAAAAAGTTGATTAAGCTGGTGATTAAGAGCCACAAACTAGTTTGGGAATCACCCTGTAAAAATACACACCAACACCTTTGTGTAAATGTTAATTGCTCTAATATATATACATCAAGACCTCAAATCTTTTCTTACCCTTTATATGTATTTCCGCTACGTGTGTGACATTTCTAATCATGAATTTTTTGTTAAACAGACGATAAATGACGTAATTACTGGAATCATTTTCCTCGGGATAAGATTGTACATGGAAGAAACATGTGAAGAAACAAGAAATGCAAGGTCCACAGCACTGGTGCTGCTTAACACTAGATCTATTGGTGGTTACAAGTCGGTGGGTGAGATGGTTCAGAACCAGGAAGCTCAAGTGCAGTGGGGAAACCAGTTTGGTTTCTTGCACGTTTCATTGCCCAAGCTAAACCAATATGATCAATGTTTTAACCCACTAAAGTTTGTTCAAGAAACACAAAATATCATCAAGAGAAAGAGAAATTCGTCCGCAGTTTATCTCACTGGAATGCTACTCGAATATGTAAGAAAATATAGAGGTCCAGAGGTATGGATGCATGTAATATGATATTCTCACTTTCTTTGTTAAAAATTCTGTTGTACTAAAATATTATGGTGACACATGTAAAGGCAACAGCTGAATACATTCACAACACATTAAAGAATTCAAGCTTAACAGTGTCAAATATGATTGGGCCTGTTGAAAAGATGACCCTAGCGAATCAACCTATCAAAGGCTTGTATTTTATGGTTGTCAATATTCCACAGGTATTCTTTTATTAATATTAATCGATAAAAGCTAGCGCTCTATTTACATTATTAGGGTGCACCATGATGAACTAAAACTAAGACGTTGACTTTCTTTCATGCTCGCAGTCGCTTACGGTGACTATAATGAGTTACATGGACCAGCTAAGGGTTGCCGTTGGAGCTGAAAAAGGGCTCATAGATCCAGAAAAGTTCAGGAAATGCATTGAGAAGGCTTTCAGTATTATGTATGATGCTGCAGTTGTGGCTAAATAACAGCAATCCTTCATTAACCATGCATGACACACTTCAAACCAAACAAGACAACCTTAAACCATAATGAATTAAACCACAATAATATCATAAAAAATTAGGGGATGTAGTAAAATTGTTTTTCGTATAAACTGTTTTATCACTAGGGTTATTCTACAAATTTACCAGACAATCATGTTTTGATTATTTATTGTACGTTATTAGATGATCAACATACATTCTTATTGTTATTTTCATAGCATGTAACAATTTCATTGTAATTTCTATTATAAAAATTATGCTTATTTTATGTGTGAGAACATGTATTTATATACAGTTTCATTGTAATTTTCATTATAAAAATTATGCCTATATACATATATATATATATATATATAAATATATATATATATATACATATACATAGATATACACACACACACACAGATATATATATATATATATATATATATATATATATATATATATATATATATACACACACATATAGATATACATACACACACATATATACATACATACATATATATATACATACATATATATATACATACATACATATATGTATACATACATACATACATACATACATACATACATACATACATACATACTTACTTACATATATATAT
>BJCO01465056.1:0-17569 GCA_018326465.1 Flaveria floridana | reverse complement strand
TCTGAGACCGGTAGACCTCTGTTACTTTTGGTTGATTGTTTGAAATTGTTGGGGTCTTACTTTCGTGTGCTTCTGGTTTGTTGATGATTGTGGTTATGATACGTTAATGACAGTTTCCATTCGTTGACTCCAAATATCACTGGCTCCATTATGATTCTCGAATCCATTTGCTACAACCATTGCTATGATGACTGTGGCTGAGTGGTTGATTGGCGTGGCATACTCGGTGTCGGCAATTGTGGTTTTTTGCACTTGCAACCCGTGATGCAGCCATGGTAACCGAAAACCCAGATCTGAGCAAAAAAAGTTTTTTTTTTTGAAACCAAACGTTAAGTTGAGATCAATAATCACGTTCATTTATGTCTGTTATTTGGAACAATTCATGTTCGTTTAAAAAAAGGCCATAATGGTAAAAACAATATACGTTTATCTGAGTCATGGATTGTTTTCTTCGCTTCAAAGACGCGCTAGTTAAATTAAAAATGAATGATGGTAAGGGATACGTCAGGTTGTCTGATCGTTGTCTGGTTGCACCGCTGCGTGTGCGTGTGGTGTTGCGTTGCTGCCACGCCGCATCTCATCGGCCACCACCTCCACCGAAACATCTTCACACCCAAACATTTATTATTGATTCATTCATTCTTCCAGCACACGCATCATCATCCAACCTAGGGTTCGCCCTTAATCATTTTCTTTTCTTTTCTTTTCTTTTCAAATGCTCTGTTATTCCTCGCTTACAGAAGAATGGCACCAATAGCCTACACCCAAAGAGCCTCTGCTTATTTCTCTGCTCTCACTCAAGCTATCGACAAAAAGCTTCAGAGGGTCAGTTCTTGCATCTTCCATTTGTCAATTGACCCATCTGTTAATTTTATTACGATGGGGGTTAATTCATCGATTGATTTTGCATTTCTTCTTTAGGCACTTGCTTCACCTTCTCAGAGACGTGACTTGTTACAAGAGCTGTTTGCGGATATAGCTTTACAAGTTGACGATAGAGCTAGAGGTAAGTAATCCACCCCTTTGATTTCGGTATTGCATGCAAGATTGTGAATTTTTAATTTAAGAATTGATTTGGGTTCTAAAAGAATTGAAGTATTTTAAAGAAAATAATAACTTTTTGGTATTAATTTGGTAATCGTAATCATATCAGATGTTCATTTGGGTATTAAGTAATTTTATCTTAACAATGACACTTATACTACTGTTCTGGATATAGTATTTGTCCTCCGTTGATGGTTAAGAAGGTCTCATTTATCTTGAAAATGAAAGATTTGTGTTACTATTTTTGTATTTTGTCATTTTTATATCTAAGAACATGGTCTCATACTCTCATTTATATTGAAAATGATATGGTCTATGCATCCTTTGTTTTACTACTGATTGTTGAAGTAAGTGCTTCAACAAGAAAGAAAGCTGAGCTATAAGCAGAGTTTGATGGGGGTTATTAGCTGAATAAATAAATCATATTGCCATGTAATTGTTGGTGGTTAAATATTTCATCCAATTTGAAGAATGTTACTTCCAAATTAAAATCAGCTTCCATTTTTTGTATTCTAATCATTTCAAGTCCAACTTAAAACACTTATGTATAGATACACGCCTAAACATAGATCGTGTGAATTTGGAATTTATTGTCAAAATCTAGTGGATTACCTAAAACCAGGGTTTCCAAAGTTGAAATTTTGGTCTTCTTTGGAGGATGGTATTTAATTCCATAATTAAGTATGTGCATTTTGGAAGTAGTGCGCAAATTCCTAGTGGATTTTTTATCGATCAACTTGTGTTTTAAAAATCTAGAAACATGATTTGTTTGCTTAAGCATCCACTTAATCCCCGTAAGAAAAATTAGCAAACTACCTACATGCATAAAGTTGAACGTAGTTTTTACGTCAGTAGGGTATGGTGGGAAAAACTTGATGGATCTTAGCATATAGAATATTATGATTGCATACTACAACAAAGAGGAAAGGGATGATTATAACTCAATTGGTTGTTCTTGATTTTTCACGTCATCCTTATTTTCTAGCAATTAGGCATTTAGGGGTGAGCATAGGTCAATTCGGTTATGGGCTACAACCAAACCTATAATTGTGTTTTGGATTTTGATTTTGAACTTTCATAACCATCGGTTTCCATCGCAAACGGTTCGGTTATTGCAAAAGTAATGCTTATGGACGTGAGCCTATTCAAGCCTATTTCAGATTATAAATGCAGTCAAGTTTTGGACCAAAGAAAAAAACTACAAACATGTAACTTTATATAGAAGGAGGGGCATGCATATTGTTTATAAAAGTGGTAACAAAAGTTTTTGGGCACATACTATATTATTTATAAGAAACATAAACTATAAAGGTTGGTTTTAGTGACGGTTTGGTTATTTAATTTAACCATAACCAGAACATAAACATCGGTTATTAAAACCATAACCAAACCATTAGCCTCTATTGGTTTGGTTATTTTTAAGTTATTCTGTTTTTATGCTCACCCCTACCTGCAATGCAATTAAAACAGATATTATCTTTGGCGGGGAAGATGCAACAGAGGTGCAAAATAAGAATCCACTATGCTTTTATGATGTACTTGCTGATCATTTTGCCTCCGAACCTGATGAACGGGGCAAACCAATTCTTGATTACATTGTTCAACTGTGGAGCCAGCCCTTCGCGTCTCATATATTTGCGTTACTGTTTCATAAATGGGTATGTCTGTCATTATTGCACTAATGTCATAACATCAATAATTGTTCATTAAATGTTTGAGTCGTTCACATTTCTCTTGTAGTTGTTTGAAGTCCAACTTGATAGTTCTGATCTCCTCCTTCGTTACTCCTCAGCTCTTGTCCAAGGTGCTACAAACGTCTTCTGGTATGGCATTCTGAACACATTTCTTTTAAATAACAATTTCTCTGAGCTAAACCATTGTAGCTTGTTATTACAAAATCCTTCATTGATTGCGAATTCTCTAGAGTATTCTGATATTTGTACGTTTATTTGTAGGATTGACATCCAAACAAACACAACCCACTTTCAGAGTCTTTTCCGGGTGAGACAAGCTTTAACCTTTTCTTTTTGTGAGCGTGTGTGTTTTGTGCATACTGACCTCGAGATTGGTTTCTACTCTTAATTGGTTCTAGTTTCTTCTCGATGGTGTAGCATTGGTTCCTGAGAAGTTGAAGAAAATCCCCTTGCAGGTTGAGTACTAATTCTTTACATATGGAAATTACTATACAGTTGATACATAATGCTATAAAAAAGTCAAAACTATATTTGAAGAAAGTATTTAATAATCTTGTATCTTCAGGCCCAACGGGATCTCTTTCTTCTCCTTTCAAGATTCATATTCCTTTACAATCTAGGTATAGTAGAACATTAAAACTACTAGAAAACATACCTCTTTATGTATTCATCAAAATGTTCCGGTTGTGATCTCAAGGCTTCTTGCAGTTGAAAAGCTTGATAGCTTCTTTCAGAACTTTCCAGAATTTCCAAATGCTTTCTTGGTAGGGGGTCCTGCAGATATATTTGTAATTGAACTTACTGATCAGGTGAGAGCCGTCATTGTATTATACATCCTATATTATCTTTATCATCCAGCATACTAGTACCAACAAGTTTAACATCTTTCTGTATTGTTTTTAACTGAACAGCTTCAAAAACTAAAAGTGGAACCCGTACTTTTACATTATCTCTCCCAAATAAAAGTTCTACAGGGTACCACTCCTCACTCGCAATGATTACACCTAATGTATGCAAATTCACAAAATTTGACATTTGGGGAGTCTAGTTCAGGTCTAGAGCTGAGGATGACAACTAGTACCAGACTTAAAACGTGCCTGTACAGCTTCACGTCTCCTGGTGGGCCCATGTATCCGACACGAGCTGTTCGTCATGCAGCCTGGGATGCCCTTGATTTTCTTTTCCCGGTCAGTAAAGTTCAGATTATATGGAAATATCAATCTTTTAGACTCCACTTTTTTATTCTGATAACATTAAGTTCACTTATTCACTTTCTATTTTCAGGTTGGGCGATATCCTCGACATATTATTAGCCTGTTTTTTCGGTTACTGTATCCATGGTACTGGCCTTCATCTTGTTGGAACTTTGTGTGGTCATGTATACAGGCAATATTGCACCCAATCACTAGGCTAGTTTTTCCTAGCCACGAGTTAAGAGACTCCCATGTGTCTTAAATGGGGGCAATATACGAAGTGGTTTGTGGTGTTCATGCCCGTGTTACATGAAGTAAATGTACTTATCAGTGCTGCACAATCATGCTTCTGTTGTGCCTTGAATTGCATCATGCAACTTTGTTATTTCTGTAAGTTGTTTGCAAATACCCCTAAACGCTTGTTCCTTTGTAGTTGATGTTAAGTACAGATGGATAAACTAGATGGAACTGCAGTTTGGTTCAGTTCAGTCGGTGTAATTATACATATACATACGTAGAATATGTTTTCTTAACGTCAAGTTTCTTTTTTTTTTTTTACCTTCAAATACCATGTAATCCTGCCCTTGTAAGAATTAAAATTCACATCATATTTATGAAGGCAATCATCAATACCACTATACTACTAGCCATGGGCATATGTTCTTTTGTTAATCCTAATTGGGAGCCAAAAGATTTGAACTTTTCATAATGGATTGGGCAGAGTTTCTAGTTTTGATCTCCAACATGTTATAATTCTAATCAGCCAGCGTAGCTCGGCCCTAACTTTTTGGTAAATGTTGGCTCGTAACTTCTTGGTAAAAGCTTACCTCGTAACTCACTCGAGGTGGTTGGCTTGTACAAAACATCTGAGCCGATGTAGCTTGTTCGTTTAGTTTTTTCATCATTTATTTCTTTGAAGTTGTCAGTTTGGTAAGTATTTTTCAAGAAATCTTATAATTGAGACATTGTTTAGCTTGTTGTTGTGTATAGATAATAAACATGAAATCATCCAAATTCAAAATAAATAAGCAAGCTTAACGAATCACAAGTGGACCCGAGTTGGTTCACATGGTTATGAGCTCTAGCTTTAGCTAAATGTGGTTCATCTCCCTCATCCAACATCCAATCAATCATGAGTTCCAAATTATACATATCTGTAGCACATACAAATTCTTAGTGAACTAATTTAATCGTTTCAAGTCCATATTAGTTTCGTTATACCGTTCTGTTTAAGCTATAAGATTCTGTTTTTTTGTACAAAGTATTCAATACTAGTTACATATGAAATATACTAAGAATCTTGCGATCCTGATTCTAGTTTATTGAAGGAAACAAAAACAATCCTGGACAAAATATTTATAAAAAACCTTGGTTCCAAAGGTCGAAATTTGTTTATGCCTCAGCACCCAGGGGTGTTTCATACATGTTATTGTAACATATATTAAATTCTAGCGTAAGACGATGAAAACAAAGAATATATTGACAAGAACTTATTTTGAGGCATGCTTCATTACAATATCATTCAAGAAACCTCAAAACAAAGACTTGACAGATTTCATTCCTGGATTTTTTTTCAATGGTGACCTACAGCATCATCACATGTCCTTCAAACCCGATCAACGACATAATGGTTTGTCTGAGCACCGCCAGTACTTCCTGTGGTAGAAACTCATGTCAAACCAAGAGTACTTAGAGTAACCTGAATGTTTTCGCCTATCGGTTTATAGAACCTTGAGACACAATTTGAAAGATACTAGCAAAACCTGTCATCATAAAGCATCAACATATTCATCGATTCCAATCACTAGACATACGGACGAACAAAGTAGAAGGTGGCACAAATCTCAAATCATAACCCTGCATCAACTCCTACACTTGAAACATAGCTTTGTGTGATGTAATGCCCTTACCTACCTCCATGACAATGCAAATTCTATCTTTTGTGGTTCTATGTTTAGAGGGTAGAATAAGATGCACCGGGTGGGGCTGACTTCAACAATTAAACCTCACCTCATATAGGTTCTACAAGAAGAGGTTAACTGTCTGAAAATAGAATATAATCTTCACTTTCCATTATGTTCAGCATCCACATGAATGACCATTGACCAAATTCAAGAAACCACCAGACCATCGAGCAGCAAAAGCTTAACGAGATTGCACTCCAGTGTAACATCATATGGTGAAACCGATTGCAGCTACACCCCGTGTTTCAAGTTTACCTGTTTTCCACATTTGTCAACAGGTTAACTCAACCCAGGGAAAATTGACGCTGATTATCATAATATGGCCATATATCAGCCCTTGAAACTCAAAACCAAACCACTTCCTATACCTGAACCAACCACATGCAAATATAAACACAGGAAGAGAAATGGAAAACTACCTCAGACTGATGTTGATGACTTGATGTATGATGTATGATACATGACAGGGACAGTGGATGGCGACGTTGTCTTCCCCATCATCTTCTACACAACTCACTGAGGGTATAAATGAGATACACTTTTGATTCCTTGGAAATTAAGGGAAGCTACAGAAAGTAGGGGCCACAAACTGAAGCGCAGAATGAATACAATGGGTCCATCAACTAAATTAATGTTCTCACAAATTTATAAAATAACAAAAATAAAGCCATAAAACCTAAAGTTCTAGATCCTTCCCCTAGTACTTTTGTCAATAGCCTAGAGAGTTGGATGTTCATAGAATACAGACAATACTTGTTCCAACACACACGTTTAAGGAAGATCAACAAGCATGAGAGACGATTTAATTAGTTTGCATTGATTCAGCATGGTACTTCTCCAGATCGGCGTCAAGATCATCTGCAGATATCTTCTCTCCACGGCCTCCTCTTCCGCGTCCACGGCCCCCTCTTGCAGCAGGTCCTCGCCCTCCAGCAACTCCACCACGCGATCTTCCAAATCCGCCATTTCTACCTTGTCCACTGTTTCATAAGCACACCACTGATAAAGTGCGATGTTGAAAATACAAGTAAAATCATGTTATCTAAATATTAGGATATGATGGTTCACAAACTAAGCAAGTGTTCATAAGTCCACTAACATTTTACAAATGAGACAAACAAGCCCACTTGGCTCACAAAGTGATTAATGTACTTCAAAGTTCAATCCACCCCATACATACCAGGGAGTTTCACCAAAGTGCAAATAAAACTTATGTTCATTTATGATTAAGAGAGAAGGATTACACATTAAGAGCAAATTGTGTGTGTTAATCTACTTGAAATGTAAACAAAGAACGTTAATGATAAGTTGACATTAAAGTAAACTTAAACGAAAATGAGTGAACATCAAACACAAAACTTAATAGATAAACCTGCCACTACTTTCATAAATTTTTGCATGTCTCTATTAACAATTATCTTACTCACAAACTTATACTCTTAATCATACAGACCACCACCTCATTACCATTCACTTAAAGAAAATTAAGCATTTTTCTTTCACTAGTCAACGACAACATGATGAAACCATCAACCCCCTTCTACAGACACTTACAGAAGCACTACATAAAAGAATTTTTAGCACATCATCATACCATACAATGTTATTTGATAATCAAGCATCAAATTTTAAGCAATCAAACATTCTAATAACAATCAAATCCATACCTTCTAGGATTCATGTTTCCCATAGAGTTGTTTGCCATCGGAACACTTCCAACAGGAGCCACCAGGTTTATCCCCACCATCTCTATTTTCATCGGCTTCCCATCAAGCTGGACATTATTATACCTCTTGACCGCTGCTAACGCATCTTGTCGTCTTGCATAAACAATCTCAGCCGTCCCCTAAAACAAAACTAAACCATAACTCACAATACAACATATCAAAACCATCTCCAACACAACACACAAACTCACAAACATTAAAACACACCTTCGATCTCCCACTCCTGTCATAATTTATAGAATACTTCTTCAGATCACCGACTTCCGCAAATAGCTCCTGCACAAACCAAATTAAGCTAATTAATCTCATCCATACAAGATTAACAAACTTAAACATACATCGATCAACAAGTAACCAAATCACCAATTACCTTAATATCCTCATTCGATACTCCGTAATCGAGATTCGATACGTATAGCTTCGTTCCCGTTTCAATCGCAGACGACCGACCACCACCGTTCCCCATGCTCTGATCCGCAACACCGAACATATTGTGACTCCAAGCAGCATCAGGTGCCTAAATCAGACGCACAAAACCTTTACAAACACACTACTAACCATCACCTACATCTACTAGCCAACCAAATAAACTCAACACAAGCATCAGATCCACCCGATCTAAACGAATCAATCAACCTTAGGTCCGCCGTAAGGAGTGGCTCTGTAAGCACCGCGGTTGTTGAAGCGACGTGCAGGTCCGGGGCCGGAGGCTCGACCGCGGCCACGGCCGCCGCCATCGCCGCCGGCGGACTTCTTGTTGTTCTTGATGAGATCATCAAGCGACATGTCTAAAGCAGCACCAGCCATTGATCTGGATACTGTATTGATAGAAAAAGTAGATTTTTGAGAGGATTTGTGGCTGCAGATGTGATGTGATGAGACGAATGAATTAGGGTTTGAAATTGAAGGGGATTTTCGGGAAGGTGCGTATGATTGAGATTCAGAGATTTGCCCCAAGATTTGTATGTTTTCGAAAACATATTTTTTTTCATTGATTTAAATTTGAATGAGAAAGTATTTGACAAATTGGTTTCGTGGTGTAGTTGGTTATCACGTCAGTCTAACACACTGAAGGTCTCCGGTTCGAACCCGGGCGAAGCCAAAATTTTTTAGTGTTAATTCGTTTTTTTCATTTTTACACACATCTAACTTTGATAATTAAACTTAAGGGAAATTTTGTAAAATAGTAATCAAGTTTAGAATTGTTCTAATTATGTCACTTATAAAGTTTTTTGTTCTAATCAGGTCATTCGTAAAATTTTTATTCTAATCAGATTACTAAAGTTTCAGAATTGCTCTAAAATTTTTGTCCTAATCAGATCAGTAAAATGTTTTAAATTACTAAAGTTTTAGAATTGTTCTAATTAGGTCATTGATAAGTTGCAAAAAGTTTAAAAATATTGAAGTTTTATAAAAAAATTAACAATATTTATAAAAAAAACTCAATTATTTAAAAAAATTGTGAATTATTTAAAACAAATAAAAAAAATATGAGTAATCTTATTATAACACTCCTAAAACTTTAATAACTTGATTGGAACAAATAAAAGTATTAATTGCCTAATTAGAACACTCTTAAAACTTTAACAATCTGATTAAAACAAATAAAAACATAAGTGATCTAACTGAAACGCTGTTAAAACTTGATTACTATTCTGTAAAGTTTTTCCTTAAACTTATTGTCATTTTTGTTCACATACTTTATCGATTCTATCATGACCAGCAATCGATTGCGAAATTTTTTTATTTACTCGCAAATTACCCATATGTGATAAATGCAGGTGTCACTTTTGGAAACGGTGCGGATACTTTATTCTGTTGATAACGTGTTGCAACATAGAAAGAAATATAAGAGAACACTAGGAAAAATAATTTCATTCATAACTCTTGTTTGGCCGACATTCACATTATATAATAATACATAAACCTGTAATCAACCATATATTAAACATACTGTTTAGTCCTCCTAAGAGGTTATAATTTCTGTATATTGAGTATAGGATTTATAACAAGAAACTCTTTCTACCCTTTGAAAATATACTTATTCTCTCATATCTTGAAGCATCCACCACCAAATTTATTAATTGTGACGGTTGGATTGGTTGTCGACCACCACTTCCACCTCTAAATCTTCTGTATCTGTGCTTTTTTTATTCGGTTTCTTTGTTTGATCCTTACCATTTTGCTTATTTGAATCCTTATATACGCAATAAAGGATCATCTGAACGATCCCAAATAAGAATCCAGCTACATTTGGTACCTATCAACCCAAACAAACACGTTAGATCATTGTCTAATACCAGATTAGTGACGAAAAGTGGTCGCTAAATGTCCTTTACTTACCGCTATGTAAAAGTCATTTACAAAGAAGCCATAGAAGAACCATGCGGTCGCGCATAGAGTGAGCGAGAACGAGAGCATGAACGGCATGTACTCCACACTCTTTGTCCGGATCACTCTCCTCTGCATAAACGGATCATACTATAAGAGGCAAAATTTGTTCTTTTTGTGACAGTTTTTTGTTTAGTCGCTATATGTTCATCGACGCGAAACCCAAACTGTTAGGACTGTGTAAGTCTTACCATGATGCTTAGAGGAGCAGCAAACACTGCAAGATTGATGACAGCACAAATCCACCCTACAAGTTCAACTCTTTTTGGGCCTTTTACCAAAAACATAGAGAATACCATCACAGTACCGAGGCCACCGATGTTGAATATTGATATAAACTTTAATGTGGATATCTGCAGGCAACAATGTTAGTAAAACACTGTAAAAACATATTTTCTACGCGAAACAGATGTCGCTAAAAGGAACCCTTTTTTGTTGCTAACATTGTAGCTAGTTCAGGTTTTGTACCTTGGAACTTTTGGGTGCATAAAATATGTATACTGAAAGGTAAGCTATTTCAATAACACATCCAATGCAGTTGATGCTGATGATCATGTAAGCATTTGTCTTCAGAACCGCGTAGTACAATAACAACGCGGCGCTGAAGAGAGCCACCATGTATGGTACTGCTTGATATCCTTCTGAGGATTTCTTTTTGTAAATCTTGTAGAATGTTGGCCTAAGGATGCAAAAATATTTTTAAAAAAAATTCAAAAAGTCATGAATTTAGTACTAGTTGAAACAAGGTTTTGAGTTTGTGACACTTACAGAGGGGCTAGGAACACAAGAAATGATATAATATTACCTGCAGAAGCATGATGTGAAACCTTAGAATAGAACGTAAATTAACAATCAATAACTAATTGAAGTGTCAAAAAGTTGTCATAAGCATACATTAATAGTCAGTAGGCATCAGATAATAGTTCTGATAATACTTTTCATCACTTTTTTCCATTGTTTAAGCAAATTTATATTATATTTATAGGGGCATTTGAAGTGCATGTGTGAACTACAGTTATGAAGTTATATAACTAGTTTCGTCTAAGAGGCTAAAGACGTCACAATATCGCAAAAACTATTGTCTATTGCGATCTTTGTGACGCCTTTTGTGTCTCAAAGCAAAAGGGTAATCAAATCTTTTAAAAATCTCATACTTACTTGTATTAATTATTTATATATGTACTTTGTAAGATTTGAACCACTGATCTATTGAATAGGATAAACATCTTAATCTTTGGGGATAGCTATCCAATTCTAGTGCTTATAAACTAGAAAAGATGAAGTACACATTATTATTCATATAAATCAATACCTAAGAGACCGAATACGAAAGCCAGGAAGTGAGCGTTCAAGAAGGCCAACATATTGTCGAAGGACCGGCTCCTCAAAACGTTGCTATATTTAAGCTTGAGACGTTGAGAGCGAGTGAGTTGAACACTAAACTCAAATGCGTTATATATACACATAGTTTGGCAGGTGGAAATTGCTCAATATCGGTATATAACTTAGATTGTTTTGGAGTTTTGGTAGCCATAATTATGCTAATGAAAATTGTATGCTTTTTAATTTAGGGTTAGAAATGCATGGTGTTAGGCAGTGTTTTTTTTTCTTGTCATTATGTTCTAAGTGAAGACACGTTTAGGAAGGTTTACAAGGAGATATTGAAACAAACGATGCGTAAGTAAATTTTGTTGTGATATTTTAGCCGATCCAAAGCTAGTGAATTCATACTTGGAACTAATTATTTATTGGCAAATGGATTTAAGTTAAAAATGGCATAACTTTTGGTTTTTTTTTTTTTTTTTTTTTTTTTAAGGTTAAAAGAGTAACTAATTAAATTCTACTATTAAATCTACACTTACGTTCATAATAAGACTGGAACCTTCAACATCATGGGAAGTGACATCGTCTTAACACGCATTGATATTGTGAACATGAGTCCTTTGGTAACTTTTACCATTTTGGAAGTTGTGAGGCCATAAGCAACTGAAGAAAATATCACAGTGAACCAGATCATGTGAGCTATAGGTGGTATTCCCCAACCATCAAATCCTAATTTCATCATCTAAGGTCCCAAACTTTATATAGATAAATGGATTTAACGTAAAAAGGCTGCAACTTTTACTAATTTTAGAGTTACAAGTCCATAAGTTTGATATTATCTAAACGACCAGGTCATGTAACAAAAGCCATAGGCGGTTTGTGGCAAGTATCAATTTTCTCATCTGCAAACTCAATTTCAACTTCAACTTCAACGATTTCTTCCTAGTTTTAGCAATTTTAAACTATAAAAACACGTGAGCCTTTTATTTAAAATTATATTATATGTTTATATAATTTCTAAGCAATTATTTTTTATAAAATTTGACTCCACCCATCAAATTTAAATCTTCCTCTACAAAAGAGAAATTGTGTAATTTAATATTATCTTAATTTTCTCTCATGAGTTTTTCTTTTTACACATGTTCTTTCATCATATGTCATTTGTTTTTTTAAAAAGCAACATAAGAGTTACAAGATACATAATAGTCCATTATCCGTCACACAAACTCAAATTAAGCATCCCTCGACTGTTGATATTTTAATGTAGTTAGATTGATTGGATGATAAATGTGACCGTAATATTTAATTTATAAGTTAGTAAGTGTGAATTGTGTGTTTGTTTTTGTTGTTGTCTTTGGTATTAAAACCTCAAAGACTTTTAAGGGTGAAGTCCTAAAGAAATGGTGGATTCCAAAAGGGTGTTTCTCGTATGGCAGGGGTGATCCGAGGACCACCGGTAGCCAGGTTTAAAGTGCAAGGGTCAAGCTATATTTTTATTAGTTTGATAAAAATTGTTTCATTAAAATTTGATTTTTCTGAAATTTCACATGTGAAATTCGAACTAAATTTTGGTTCCAATTTAAGTGAATTCTAAATTTTAAATTGGATCATTATTGAAGTAGTTTTTCCCTGAATCCCAAGATACTTTGGATTTGGTCATTCTTTTCTTATTCTGGTTCATAAAAAACACAAACACAAATCATACTTATTCTTAATTAAATACTGATATTTATCTTATTTATATATTCGGATTAAACAACCAAATAACTTCAATCTGAAAATGTAATTCATGACTCTCAGCTTCATCCAAACATTAGGAATACAAATATCCTACACCGGCGACTTAAAAATTAACCACTTTAAGAATATGGGTCAAACTCGTTTTCAAAGTGGGAAATTAAGTTTGCATGCTGACATGAGGGAACATACTTCACATGGACAAGCGAATCATGAAACCCAAAGAGTGAATAATAAAAGCATTTGTTACCTATACATTGACACATTCCTGATAGTTTACTTATTGTATAAACAGGGCATATACGTGTTTGGTAGGCTACAAGTTTGCAGTTTGTCTTCATTACATATTCTTTGCTATACAAGTTTGCGGTTTGTCTCTCTATCATTTCTCGTACTTCTATTTTCATCTCTGTAACCATCAAAACATATCAGGATAATTCGTCTTGCAACATCTTGTCTGATATTATTGGTTTGTACTTTGTAGTGTGGTTAAGATTGTTTAGACGTGGATTGATATTCATGTGTTTACGGAACGTTAAAAAATTAATCTTAAGTTACTTGAAACAAGTTAAAAGCTGTTTTTTTGCTTTCTAGCTAAGGTTGATTGATGTGATGAGACGAACATGTTCGTTCTGACTAAGGAAAATGCATGTGGTGTCTAGTGATTTTATGATATATGAGCTCTATTGATCCAAACAGAAACTACGCTATCTTGTTAGCACGTGCTCTCAAGTTAGGGATGTTTGGTCATCCATAAATATCTACTCTAACTAAAACCCTTTGGGAGAACTCAAAACTTCTCAAGGTTTTGGATGAAGGATCTTATAGCATATGTAACTTTGTTTCTACATGTTTTACTTAGGAATGTTTAATCGTTTCTTAGGCACTCATATTTCTTTTCCTAATAACAAAAGTTAATAATGTTTTAATATTGTTTCAATTTTTCTGATTTTTTTTTTGTTATAAATGTTAGTTTTTTAGAATTAAGTGACCAAAATGAAAGATATATAAAGGTTGATTCCTATATAGTTTTTAAGGTTACCATATAAATAGGAGAAAGTTGTTATGAATTTTTTTTGCGTCCACAAGAACATGTTACATATAAACACATGGGACCATCAACATCATGCTAACTATTCAAGTTAATCACAACTTGTGCTAAACAAGTGACTTTCAAGATGTTATAACAAAAAATCAATAAAAACATAAATCCAATCTTAGGCTTAAAAGAGAATCATATACTTATTACCATACCACCACTAAATAATAATCAACTTTTATAATCGTTCCAATCAAGTCAAATAAACAATAAAAGTAGAAGCCAAACTTTTCTTTTCTTCCATTTACAACAATTAATTTTAACAATCTTACTAATTTTTAAAATCTTTAACAATTATAAAAATTTCACTTAATAGCTTATAAGTACTTTTATTAAATATAATTAAGTCATTCTATTACCTTTATGATGTTTATTACAAAGACACACTAGCACTAACCACCACAAGAACACCCAAAGGCCCAAAGTACTACCACCTAGAGCAACTGTCATCACTAGCCAAAGAGCCATCTAATATCAGCAAGCTTAACAGCATTACAGCAGTTTGTTGCACATCGAAAAACCCTAGCCACCATCGACCAATTGCTATTGCTTAAGAGTGATTGTCAGCAAAAAGTTGTTGCAGCCAAAGTCAAAGGCCAAAGAGCCAGCCACTGAAGTCACAGATCAAGCTGATGCCGAAGGCACCAACAAAACAATAGAATTTGTAGCTGTTACTTATTGAACAATATAGCCAATTCTTGTCACCCAACTAACTGAGATTGAAGCAACCAACAGCACAAACAAGCAAGCAACGGTCCATAATGCATAGAAAGCTTTAAACATAAGCATCACAAAATATTTGTCGAGACTGAACCGACAAAGATAGAATACCAACAGTCATCAAGACTACTTTCAACAGCAAACCATCATCCAATCCATCACTATTAGGCAGACAACCCCCTCAACCCAAACCCCAAAAAGCAAACTATTGACATCTCTCCGATGCAATGATCATAGTCATCGCACGCGCTGTCTAGTTAGTTGGCCCGGCTTTTGAAAACATCAAGATCCATCTCTGTGGGATCAGTTGCTTGAAGCTCTACCTGAATTCCATCCAATTCCCTCTTGAATCTATCCTTGGAGCTCGCATAAATCATTTTGCTTCTCACACGTGCAGTGTCAGGAGACCTTTGCAAATTTAAGAAAATAAAAGATGGATTACCCCGTGATTTTTAAGAATAAACTTTTTTTAGTGTCTTCTGATTACCATGCAATGAAAAAGATCCTGCTTTTTTGGCAATTCTCTTCGGTGACAAAGTCATAGTCAAAAACAGCATATCGACACTCAGAATCAGGAAGGCAAGCAGCAAGATCCTGGTGGCTTTGAGTCGGCTCACCAACTTTCTCCACGATCACTTGCTTTTGTTTTTCCTCAATCTTGAACACAATGTAGCGGAAGGTTCTTTTAGCCTTTAACTCCAAAAATCTTAGCTTGCATTCATCATGCACGGCCATCCCAGATGCTGCGTTAGCCTACATATTAATATATTATCATGTAAAATATTAACAATCAGCCATATAAAACCTTCAAATTTTGCATAGTCAAAAATGGCCCACAACACATGTAGGCATTTTTAACCAAACCTGTAATGTGTAAATATCCCTGCTAATATTTTGTTAAAAGGTGGACATAATCACAGAGGGTAGAGGTTGTTTTTGCGAATCAATTTGAAATGAGTACAATATCAAGCATCTTGCTGGTCTCACTAGCACATTAGTATATAATATGTGTCAGGTACATAGAACACTGAATATATTGCAGCATTCATCCAACAATGATCCACATCAATGATGAAATAAAGTGTTGGAACAAGGAACTTTAAAAGTTTGGTCTCACTCCGATATATTGAATATTAGTCTAGTTATATGATAAACTATTCTGTACAGCGAATGAATAAAGTAAAACAATGAAAAAGGTTGTTAAACACAACACCAAAATGAATATGCTAACAGATATGAATATAAGAGTACACTCATTCCATCTAAAAGATAATAAGATATATCTATCTTTTTAACTGAACTACAATGGTCTGATTCTTTTGAAGAAGATATGTAGGGGTATACGCGGATGCTCTGAAGAGGGTGCCGCCCTTCCACTAACCTTCGCAACCAAAGTGTCACGACAACATCCCTAAATATTGAAGCAAAACAAAGGAGAGGAGAAAAAAACCTTGGGTTATATAAGCCACTCATAAAGTCCTCATGTAATGGCATGCATTATAGAAATAATGGAACATTGAAACCAACTGACATGCCACCACCAAAATTACTTAAAAATGCAGGGTTATATAAGCCACTCATAAAGTCTTCATGTACAACCAACATATCTACTGCAGTTCTTCAGAAAGAACATGCATTTGAATTAAAATTTTTATTAATATATAAACATTTTCAATAAACCTAATCAATATAAATTTACAAGTTATCTAATATCTACTGCAGTTCTTCAGAAAGAACATGCATTTGAATAAAAAATTTATTAATATATAAACATTTTCAGTAAACCTGATCAATATAAATTTACAAGTTATCTAATATCTAGACATCTAGTACAAGAAAATTTTCATGGTAATTCTTGCAAGTTGCAACCTATTGAAGATTTGAAGGCGGCCTTTTCTTACTCTGCATGTTTGATCTAAAATAGTAAAAATGGCCCTGCAACTTACAAGACTATGGGGCTGTTTGGCAACTTCTGAATGGGTAAGTGCTGAATGAATAAGAGGTCTGAACCAATAACAGGTCTGAACCAATAAGTGTTGAACCAGATTAAGTCTGTTTGGTTGGATATCTGTTTGGTTATAACTCCTAATATTGAATAATTATTAAAAAAAATACAAACCATAAGAAAAAAAATCCAAAAAACACATAAATCCTTCTTGAAAACATACTAATTTGCGTACAAACCATATTAGAACATCCAAATTACACATAAAATCCAAGTAGAAATTAATAATTTTGGTTTTAAGCATTTGACATTAGTTGAGTTGCTATCTCGTCACGCAAGGTAGTCATATGCTCAATGCCTTGCGAGCCCCATTCCATGTCGTGAACAGACTGGCCATCACTTTCCTCCTCTTGCATTTCTCCAAAAAAAGTATTCTCGTTGTATTCCATAAATAACTGATCATGAATATTCCATTTCCTTATAAAGTTATGGATAGCAAATCGGCTAACCAATATCTCGTATTGCGGTAGGGAGTCATAAACCCACGAGTGTTGGTGTATGCAGCATCGCAAAGATAATATTTGTCTATAAACGTTCGTACCAAAACTATTACATAATACGAAAATCGGCTAAACAGTAATCATAGCGGTTCTTCATTTGTTTTTGATCCACTATGAACTCATGTTCTGTTTTCAATTTTTCAGCAACGTTCCTCCATGAAATTGCTTTCAG
>BJCO01465055.1:0-13394 GCA_018326465.1 Flaveria floridana | reverse complement strand
ATCTTCCAGATGCAGGCACAAACTCATGCTCTATATTTCAGTTACCCCATAAGCCAAAAATCGGAATCTTGTTGCAATCAGAAACAATAGATTCTTGTATACCCAAAAAGTTAATCTTATGTTTAAATAAAAGGGATTTTATCCTGTTGCTTTTTCTCGGATCTCCGAGCCCCCTAATGTTGATGCTTAGCAGATCCATTATAAATCATTTTATACCATCTCCTCAGCAACCATATTGTGAACTTGTTCTACAAAGTTAGATTGATTGATTCGAATAAGGGAACCTACTGCAATGGTGTTGACGGCTTCTTCATTAACCCTTTCATCTATACAAAGTTAGATTGATTGATTCGAATAAGAGTCTAACTTCTGGAACGTCGGAACCATTGCATGTGCATGACTTGGAATTAAGAAAGACACTTTTGAAGGTGACATTAGAGGAAGAATGAGGCTTCCTGGGGGGGTCAGTGATAGAGGCATGGAACCGCTTGGGATGATTACTACGATTAGTGGCTAGAGTAATCGATCGGACTCCCTTTTTTGTCGAACTTGGCCAAATTAGCCGATATCTTCAAGTTCCCGATCTTCATACTATTGAGAGCTTGAGATAATAGTTCCATGTTATGGACGTTGGTAAACCTGACAAACCCGAATCTTCCTCTATCCTTCGTTTTCTTGTTCGGAATAAAAGCATCAACCAGATGGCCCAAAGTTTTGCACTCAACCCACATATCTTTGCTGGTGAAATTTTCCGGTAGATTAGATAGAAAGAAGGATACGACACCTTTGACTTTAGCTGCTGAATTTTTTCATCGATTTTCCACTGTTGTCCATCGTTCACCGTTATCGTCTTGTTGGTGATCTTCTTTTGAACCAGAAAAATAGGTCTCCGACTCCGGCGGCTTGCTGTCGTCCCTTCGTCTCCCATTTCGTCTCCTGTTTTCCATATGCACGAAACTTACTTTTCTTATCCAAATGTGACCAACTATTATTTACCATTAATATTTCCAATACGCTTTAACGTTTTCTAATAACAAAATTATTTTCAAACGCATCTAATTACTTTTAAGATGTTAAACATGCTCAACACTTTTTAGAATGACTAATAACAGCAAACAAACCTTGCTTTATATTGCAATTAAAAGAAAATATCACATTTACTCTAAACAAATTAGGGGTTTTAATAATCAAACGATGACTTATTTTCCAATGATAATTCATACTAAGAGTTTAACCAATAACACTTTCAACTTTTACTTTTGTTTCAAAAGCGATCCTAGCTAATACCTTAATCGATCATCATATAATTACGCTTGATATATACTTGATTTTAATTCGATTTCACTTGTACACATTGTCATTTCGTTAATGATCATTGCAAGTGAAATTGAGATGAAAAATAAGTATAATTATGTAGAGACTATGCTACTGAAATTGTTTTTAGTAACAAGAGTACGTGTCAATGAGTCCTAGATCAACTGGTTTAGGATGAGGCAACCTATGACTTTCCAAAGTGGAGGTCATGGGTTGGAGTCTCACTAGGTGCAATGGTTTTACCACAGTGGGCCTTTGGGTGGTGGGTTTCCATTGGAATGGTGGGCGAGCCGGGTCACCAGCGCTGTCTGTGTTTGCGGACGTGGGTGGTCTTTCGCCAATGGGTTTACCTGGGTGACCGGGCTTAAAAATTATTCGTTGTCCGTTCAAAAAAAAAAGTAACAAGAGTACGTAAAAGTTAGAAATGTTATCATTAAACTTCTAGTATAAATTACAATCGGCTATTATATTATAGATTCTATTATTAAAATCAATTTCAGTAGACAAAAAAGCTTGGCTGTGTTAACGAAATATTCTAATGGTTTAGACTTCGGACATCTTTCTACAAGTATTTAGCTTTTGTCCTCAATCATAAAATCTTAATGTTTCATCTTTTCCAGACGGCTATATTGTTTATATATGTTTCAGTTTAAAATCATGAAATCGTCTTAACTAGTCATCAATTTAGTTTTGTTGTTGGTTTTTTCTTTAACTTTAGGTCGGTCTGAATAAAACTTTCAAACCATAGTAAACGATTGGTTTACGATTTATAACAAAAACTGGCCATATTACACTAGACTAAACCATAAAATAAGTATATATTCTTTTCTCTTTTAGATATATTATATTAGGTACAACTAATTAAATAACTTGGGCATCTAAGTAACTATTAGAAATAAAATGAAGTAGTGATTACAAAAATGTGTTGAAATTAAGAAATCAAACGGTATTCTTTTATGTATATAGTGTTTTATTTCAGCTTTTAATAACAAAACCCATTACTAACGATTTGATTTACAACGTGACATAAAAACCGTCAAAACCGGACCATAAACACCCTACCAAAGACTATTACATTAGTACATGTATCATCATTCAGTAACCTTTTACAACTTATTGATCAATCAGTTTATATCAGTATCAAGTATGCCACTAATGTTAATCAAATGAATAACTAGTTTAGACATTGATATAACTGATGAAGCTAATCTCATAGATTTTACAAAAATCTGAAGGGATTCAGTCATTTAGATCTTAACATTTTCGACGTTCTTAGGGATCACATCTTGATTCGCGTCTGAGCTTTGTCGAGAGATCGAAGAACACGACAGTTTCCGATGAAAGGTTGTGATCCGCTGTCCGTTTTCATCAAGAATAATATCGTCTTCATCTTCATCCGGGATTCGACATTTTTCCCCAAGAATGATGGTTTTATTCAAAAGCGAATCCTCACGAGTCAGTTTATCATTTTGTGTCACATCAGCGTTACGTTTGTCATCCTTTCTTGACCCTTTGATCTTGATCCCCTTTAATCCACCGGTTAACCGCATACTCATACTCGACGTCAGCCTCGCGCTCTGAGATCGGGTCGACATCTCTCCAACGTGGCACGAAGTCGCTCGTATGCTCGCCAACCTTGGTGGTGGTGGGAGTTCTATGTTTTCTTTTAGTGGTGTTGATTCGTGTGATGAATCATCATCGTTCTGATCTTCAATATCTACACATGTCGCTTCATTCGTGTGATCATTTGTTCTCGAGGCGAGTGACTCGGTATTCGCGTTACCTCGTGTCGCGTGGTTGTAAGTGGATGAAAGATATCTTTTTCTTTTCTTTTTTCCACAAAGAAATGAAACTATTGTAATAGTAGCCGCTATAAAAGCAAATATGAATATGCGTGATGGTAATGGATGGTTCCCGCCTACGGGAAAGGGTCTTACCATTGCTTGAAGTCGAGAAGCGGAATCAAGAACATAGCGGAAGACGAAGGAGATCGGTCTAAGGAGCAAAGCAGTTTGTGTGATGAATGATAGATATAAGTTTGTGAGTTGTGGTTTTATGCGAAACAAATTGCATGAATTGTGGGATGAAAAGAAGGGAAAAGAGAGGACAAGAAACAATGTGTTTAGCCAAAATAAGATGTAATAATAATTTTGTTGAAAAATATTTATTTACATATGTTATGGTCATGCAAATGGTTGTTATTTCTACCTTGAAGCATGTACCTGTATAAATAGTTAATTATGGGGGAATTTTACTAACATGGTTAAAGTTATCAGTTTTTTTATTAAAATGATCATGATTTTTCATCCTACAAATTCTATAGTCATGTACGACCTAGTCAATCTCAGCCATTTATTTCATATATTTTCAGCCTACAGGCTAAGCCGACGCGTTGGACACTCGATTAGAAGAAATTCCACAAGTGGCAGATTCTAAGACAAACAAATTATGAAGTTATAAGCTAGCCCGCATGTTTAATCCAGTAGTTATGAGCTAGCCCGCTAGCTTAATCCACAATTTATGAGCTAAAGCCTATAATCTTAATCCACAATTTATAGACTAGAACCTACAGGGTTAATTAACAAGTTATGAGCTAAAGCATACAGGCTTAAGCCACAAATTATAAGTTGAAGCCTCCAGACTTAATCCACAAACTATGGGCTACAACCTAAAGCTTAATCCACAAGTTTGGATTAAAGCTTACCAAATTAATCTACAACTTATGGGGCTATAGCAGTACAGCCTACACCGTTTGTCTAACATATCTCCTATATTAAGTGGTTAATCCAGTAACTCGTGATTGGTTATGAAAATAATCAGGTTTACTGTTGGTTAGCATAACTCCAATATTAAGTGGGTCGACCAAAACATATGACATGTTTAATAGAATAAATCCATGCATGTTATGTTTAACAAACAGATTGACCTTTTAACCCATTTAAGTTGAAAAGTTTGAAGAAAAAATTCTATTTAAATTGTCACTCATACTCGCAGATGAACATTGACAGGCTTGACTTTAAACACAGTGATTTTTAGCACGTATAGGTTTGGTTCATCATCTCTTACATGAATATGTATATATTAACATAGGCGAAGCTAAGTGAGGTAGTGTAACTTTTTAATATTTATATAGTTCACCCCCCTCTAAAATAGTTTACTTTAAACCCGCCCCCCTATAGAGTAGATCAAGCTCCACCACCGTTAATCGTGTTCGGGCTCACTTATTCAATCTGTCAACCGACAGCCAGGTGAGTTTGGTTAGATTCATGCTTTACAATAGTCAAAAACAAAAGTCGAAAAAGTGGTAATCATTTGTATACAATAATCACATGTTTGAGCATTTAAACTAGCTATTATAAGAACTCATAGATAAAAGGCAGCATTTTCAGATTCGATTGTCACAACTTTAAACCGCAACAATACATTCCAAAAACACATCCAAACACCTCCATACGACATGAACGAAAGCTCAATGTTATGGCGACACAAATAAATCACATACAAAGGAATACACTCATCACCTTATTACAACACAAAGTCCAGAAAAAGGAAGTAAGAACTCCTAGGATGAGACTAGTCAAACCCGTGATGGTCTACAAGTCAACACAGAGGTAGGAGATGACTGATCCCGCCCGCCTTTGGGTCCGCTCACTGACCTTAGCCTTCTCGATCAAAACCTTCTTCATGTTGGTGCAGCTAGAAATCACTGTGGCTACACCAGCTGATGTAATTCCTGGGCAGTACACCATGTGGCAGGATTCCAGCAGTTTGCATCTTTTAACAAGGTGGTCTAGACCCACGTCGGTTATCTGACGACAATGTGAGAGTACTATATCTTTTAGCAATGGACACCCTTCACCTACCTCGGCCAATGCCATGTCCCTCAAATTCTGTCCACACACCAGACATAGCCATTAGTTTAAGTTAATTTATACATATACATATACATATACATAAGCACACGTGTGGGCGCACGGACACTAAGTGGGAGATGTGACCTGAAGAACGCTGACATCCAAATAACTTAGCTGAGGGCACCCTCTTGCAATTGCTATAATCCCATTGTCTCCTATTTGGTGGCAGCCACTAACATTTAAATGGCGTAAAAAGGGACAACCCTGACCAATAGCAACCAGAGCTTCATCTCCTACCCTGGAAATATATTAAATAAAATTTCAAACATGAGTTTAATCGACAATGACAGACGTGTACACAGTCACACTTCATTAAATAACCCAGATATTTTGTGCCTTAATGAGGTGAAATTGGAATGTTTTTACCTGTCGCAAAACCGAATGCTAAGGTCTGTAAGGTATTTACAGTTGTTACCAACAGCTATAATCCCCTTGCTCCCAACCTAAGAATACAGTGAGATCCTCACTATCATAGGAACAAATATTTCAAAGAAATTAGTTAAAATCAAAAAAATTTAGTGTCAAATACCTCATAACATCTGCGTATATGAAGCCTTTTTAAATTCCTACAACCTGTGGCTATACTGTAGATTGCATCATCCCCGATGATTGAGCAATCCACTAAATGTAGGGCTTCTAAATACTTGCAGCCTTTACCAATCTCAGATAAGGCTTCATCACCTACTTTTTGACAGTATAGTAAAGCTAACTCCTTAAGGCGCCTGCACATGTGTTAACATTAATTCAAATTTTATAAAGCATAATAGCAAGACAAATAACAAGATGGAAACACCTAACTAAAATTAAAGAAACAGAGAAATGAAAACAGCAGATTGTTTGAAAGTGGGCTGGACAGATTAATATGTAGGAGCAGCTTTTGAATAATGTTATATTATATAGTTGTTTGCCATTATAAACTACTATGTCTCATTAGTTCACTGCTTATGGTGAATACAGATACATATATGATTGGGTGATATTCCACTTGAACTGGAATTTTTTTTCAACTGACAAGGTATTTTGGTCATTTGTAGCATAAGAAAACAGAATGCTCCAGAAAAAATCATGACAAACAAACAAAACAACAATCCATCCCATCATGTGTCACATTTGATTGGCATGCCTATTCATGAAACTAATTGAACACGGTAACAAAAGGATATATCCAAAAGGATTTGGAAAAAGAAAACAATATCAATTCATTCAACAACCAAAAGAACTGGTAAGATTTGCCATGCCGTATATGCAGAATGGGCACGACCCATATAACAAATAGGTAGAGACTGTATCTATGAAATATCTTGGAAAAAGATCAAGAAATAAAAGGGGATGCTACATATTAATTAAGAAATGAAAGACGAATTGATTTTCACTTTTGGCCTACTGCCTTCTTACTGTGGAGGATGAGATGAGTAAAATATTAAAAATGATTTCGGAGAGTAATTTGAGAGGGATTTTGACAAATATGTAGGTATGTATGTTTATTTGTTTGTTTGTTTTAGAAAGTGATTGATAAGAAACTTACGTGCAAGATCTTCCAATACTTTCGAGACCATATGTGCCAATATTGTGGCAACCATTAACTTCAAGATGTGCAAGTTCAGAGCAACCAGCTGCAACTGCTTCTAATCCCTTGTCACTCAGGAAATAGCAATCACTAAGCATTAGACTCTTTAACTTCTTACATCCCTTCCCAATGGCACAAAGACTCCTGCAATGTCAACAATTCATACATATACACAATTATAAAACCTATGATATTCAACTACTTTCTATCATACTTTCATTATGAAGAAATATATAAAAGATAGAAAACAAAACTAACTTATCAGTAAATCTTTGGAAACTAAAGAGTGCCAATGACTCCAGTGACAAACAAAATACACCAACAGCAGTCAAAGCTTCATCAGTGACATTAATGCACTGCAAACTTAGATTTTTCAAAAGCGAACACCCTTTTGCTACTGCAAGCACCCCTTTGTTCTGAACAAATTCTGAATCTAATGACAAGGTTTCAAGAGACCTGCAATGAGTGCCTACAGCTTCTAATGACACGTCAGTTATTTTAGCACATGCAGCAACACCGAGCCATTTTAAAGTCTTCCCACATCCAAGGGCTAACTCAACCAAACCAGTGTCGGTTAAACCTTCACAAAACCGTAAATTTAGTACTTCAAGTTGCCTGCAACACTTGCCAATAGCCACTAGACCTTGATCTCCCACATAGCAACCCTATAGAAAGGAATAAAAAACTAAAGTTACATTAGATTCTAAAGTTCACATGTTTCATCGTCTGCAATAGTTACCTGTAAATCCAAGGATTTCAAAAATCTACACTTCTCAGCTACAGATCTAAGGCCTGCACTTGTTGCGTTGGAGCACCATATTAGGCTTAATTTCTCAAGGTTGCTAAATCCATCAGCTACAGCTGTCAAACCAGCATCTGATATACAATACGAATCTGATTCACTAGATCCAGCCTCGCTTCTCTCAGACACAAAGTGAAGCCTGAGCCATGAAAGAGAAGAGTGGCTAGCATTGCGCCTTCTTCCCTGCATCCATTGATGATAAATTATTATGATTGACCAGATTAAATCTAATTCTACAAGCTAGTTAATTAATTAAAACAATATAACCAATTGAATAACGAATTGCCTTCCCCATCTATCATGAGAGGGAGGGATAACAAGTTAGGGATAATTAAGTTCATGAATCATGAATTTTAAGGATGCGCGATTGCATATTGCTTCACAGTTCAAAAGAAACATGCAGAAAATGTTCAGGCAATCTTACACCATGCAAAATTTCATTATGAAATCATTACTTGTTCATTCTTAAAAACTGAAGGTGACTTAGGAACATATAATTTATCTAGATTTTCTTGATAGGTGCTTTTGGGGACAAAAATTGTATGCTAGAGTCTCTTAACTTTGTCATTATTCATAATTATTAATATCAAAATATCAGTCAGATAAATATCATTTAGAAAACCGTTTAGGATAATTCTTTTGATTATGAATACAATTATTACCTGTCACTTGAAAAATTCCCAGCTTTATCAATGTCAATCCTTAAAAACCATAGCATTTTCTTATGATGCAAAGTGTTTGAGTTACTCTATAATTCCTTGGAAACCATAGCATTTTCTCATGATGAGAAGTGTTTGAGTTATTCTATAGTTCCTCACCACCAAATTATGTTAGTTATTCACAGAGCCTCATCCCCACGTTCCCAACATTAGATTGAGCTTTTTTCATTACGAATTACGGAAAATGATCTGGTGTAAGACAAAAGATCTTTAGTTTCCTTATTTTGGCTTAAGCTGACTAACTTGAGACTCATGCAGGTGAAGCACAAGTTGTTAAACACATTAAACAGATGGAATCTGCTGAGATGTTTAAACTTCACATAATCAAGCCTTGTATGAACCAAACACCATTAAATAAACGAAAAGCAACAACCAATTAGTAACTAAGTAACAAACACAATACGTTAATAGGATTTCGAGAGGCTGATCGTCTCACGCAATTGGTAATTATCAACAAATCAATTTATCATTTAGCCTAAGAAAATTGCAACCTTAAGCCCTATTGATAGATTTTTTAATCAAGAAACCACATCCTAATAAAAATAGGATGCCCTTTGTAAATCTAAAATAAGGCCTATCCACTAAATAAGTTCCTTTAGGACCTATCATAGTGATGATATTAAAAATTCTGTAATAGTTATCTATTAATAAAAAAGAAATAAAAATATAACTTTATGTATGTCCGTTTTTCTATTAGATTAGTACTCTAGAATCATTGTCAACCTTATATAACTTAAAGTCATATCCATCATAAAGAAACGACGGACGATTATATAATTCTTTGCATATGAGCTTAATTCTTGCATTACAGTGTTAGCTTCGATCTTTCATTTTCACCATCTACCGCACTCCCTCACAACATTCTCTGTCAACCCAAACCCATCTACATTTACACTGCTTTTGAACCCATAAACAAAAACCAACACGCCAAAAAGATCAACAAGTAATAAAAAGATCACTCGTATTGTCATCCCCCTATGAAGTCATGAGCAGCAAATCAAACAATCCACTAATGCGATATACAGTTCATCACCCACTCACAGCTTCACATCCAGCTGTTAGTACCAAAAATGCACTACGTAACCAAGTCTTATTTTCTTATCCACAACCATAAAAGCATATCATCATTCCTACTACGCGTTTTCCAAACACACGAGTAAAAAACTAAAATCTTCACCAATTAGTCAATCATCCTACACCTTACAACACTTGAACATCCACTATTCGCCACATCAAAATATCACATAACCTTGGCCAACAACCCGATCTAACAAACACGAAACCCTAAAACACGAGATCAACAAATTGGGGGAAAAAGGAAGCTTACAAAATCAACAGGGAGAGAGACGGAGAGTCGTTCGTCGATGTAAACGTTGGTGACATTGGGGAAGCGACGGGCGAGGAGATGAACGAGGGCATCGGGGCTGCCGGAGGCACCGATGCGGATGGTGTCGCGGCTGAATCGTTCGAGGGTCAACCAACGGCGGCAGACGAGGGAGCATGAGTCTCTGGTGGATTTGGAGTCGAGATTGCGGAAGATTTCGAGGATTAGCTCATCGGGTAGCATGGAGTTTATGAGATCATGGCCCTTCATTGTGGTCGCTGAGAGAGAGAGATGGGGTCACTCGGTGGATTGGCGGTTGACTATGGGGATGGGTTCAACAGAGGGGATAACTCATATATTGGCCTGATTTGAATAAAAATGTGAATTAACTGTTACTTTATACGAGGTTTGCTTTCGCTTTTGCTCGGATGATCAGGTTTATAGTATTTATTGTCTGTTAAACAAACTAGAAATTAAACCCGCGTAATAAAGTACTGCTGCGAATTACACTATTAATGCTGTTAAGCAGTGTTGTAAAACTCGGCCAACTCGGCCGAGTACTCGGGGTGTACTCGGAACTCGGACATTTACTGAAGCGACTTTCTTCAACTCGGTCTCATAACTCGGAATCAGTCAAAATCGGTCCAACTCGGACTTACTCGGAGCTAGGCGGCCAACTAGGGCCTACTCGGAGCTAGGCGGCCAACTCGGGCCTACTCGGAGCTAGGCGGCCCTACTCGAAAAACTCGTATTTTTGCTATTTTTCGTTAATTTTCATTATTTTTCATCGTTTTTGTTGGATTTTTGTTTTATTTTATGTTAATACCTCGAAAGAAGCAATTAAATGATTACAATGTCTATAATATTATAAAATAAATATCAATTTTTTTCAAATATTTAAGTACTTAATAATCTATCTTTTTAATTTATATTAATATTTACATATAATGATATAGATATTAGTGAACTTGTGATATTTGATATATGTAGAATTTTTCAAAAATTATTTTTTTTATAAATTGTTATATCCAAGTACTCCCCACCTAGAACGAGTACTCGTAACTCCACAATCGACTTACCTGACAGCATCTAGCGACTTTTACAACATTGTTGTTAAGTATATAAAAGAAACATATAGTGACGTCTTAGTTGTATCATAGGATTCAACGGAAGTATAAACTTGCCCATCAAGCTATGAGCTAAGTTATGTGTCGTAATTCACAAAGAATTATTTGTGACAAAAACGGAGAAATGATGTAAGAAAAGAAAAAAGAAGAAAACAAAGGAAAAAACTAAATGTTGTCCCTTACTTGGAATCAAACCCAGATGTTGGGTTTAACGGCACAGCATGCAAACAAGTGGACCAAAAAACATGTTTTAACTTAAAATAGCATAGAATTCACTGTGATGGTTAAAATGAATAAAAAAACAGAAAACTCCCACATACATATATAATTATGATATAGTAAATTGTCACTTTATCCAAATTAAATTCTGTTGTGTTGGAAGGTATGTCACCACTCATTATTCGGTAAACATATATTGCTTCTAAGCTAAATCATATAAACCACCTTCTGGTTCAAACCAATTAAGATTACTTTAATAGGTTTTTTTCTTTTACAGTGAAGTTGCAACCCAGTTGATTGTTCTTTTGACTTAATGTACTCCTTACATTACTATATAGTAGGTGTTTAGGATTGTTTATTGAAAACTTCTTTTTAACTTTTGAAAATAAGATAAGTTGAAAGGAGGTGAAAATATGTTTGGATGGAGATGAGAAAAAAGGGTTTTTGAGAAGTTAAAAATTTTAACTTTTCAAAACTTCTTTTTAAGAAGTCAAAAGAAGGTATAAATAAACAATCCCAAACATGGCCTATGGCTCGGAGGAGGTATGTTTAACATACATGTACAGTGGTTGTTTGGCTTGTCCGCTATAAAACATATTTATCTTAGAGTGATTAAAATATTAATAATAAAAAGGCTGTCTTTATACATTTAGAAATTGAAGTTTGAAAGTGTTAAAACATATTTTGTAACACCGATCACTTTCCTTAGTTTTTTTTCGTATGACACGTTAGCATTACGTACATTTTCTTACATGATTGATGGATTTTGTTTGGAAATCAATTATCAATTGTTACTTTATATGCAGATGAGGTGAAATCAAAGTTTCAAAATCATGTATTGATGGCTCAGATCAATGATCTTCCAACATCAATGCCAACCAAGGTAAACAAAATATTAGGGCTGGTAATTCCTGATCTGTTTATAACACGATTAAATTTATTTAGTAAAAAAAATTATATTTTATATTTTTAAAAATAAATAAAACTAGGAGGCTAGATTTCATTATTTTTCATTATTGGTGTCCAAAAACATTTTGAAAAAATTATAGTCATAAAATATAAGTAGTTACATAAGTCATTTTTATTTTTGATACTTATGTTACTCGTGTTATTTTTAATCTATTAAACACAATAAAACATGTTTTGTCCGACATACAAAATATATTTGTAACAAAAAATGCAAGGCTACCAAAAACATTATCATTATCCGGCTAATATGGTAAAGGATGAGAGGGTGAAAACTGAAATATGGAGTCGTGGGTATAAAACTTTCGGGAATGGTTGCTTCTCCGCTACAGAGCACGAAGCTAAAACACCCGTCATCGTCTCCACCTCTGTATGACGGTAACTTGTCAATTAATAGCAATCATGCATCAACGACAAAGCGATAAACAGTGACAAGTTAACTAAGTCATAAACGGAAAGTTGATTCAATACCAACAACCGTTCAATAGCGACTGAGCATCAACAATTCAATTACTACCTATGGATCTTCTATCGAAGCTTTTCCGCAAATATAACGCTAATTGACACTAATTATAACCCCAACTAGCATGCTATTAGAGTTATAAAATTTAATTTCAATCCTTACGATAATCTTAACCCCTACATAAAATGGTTCTTCATCTAGTCTATTTAAAACACAAAAACCACAACTTTAATTTCACAGGAAAATAAAAACACCTCACTCTTTATAAAACGCCTTACGTCTTTCCGATTGATTTCATGCATACATAAAATGATCATCTTAAGCGTAACTGAAACGACGTAAAAAGATAATCTATAACCTCTAATAAAGCAAGGTTTCTTTTGCCACTTGTCATTCTCTTAATCCATGTTTTTGCCACTTGTCATTTTTCTAGAGATTCACAAATCAATTTTCCCTCCAAAAGGGTGTTATAGTAATTTAAATTGTTATATAAATTTCTCTCTTTTATTAAAAATAAATTTTATAATTAGTATGTTTCTCTCTCTTATCTATTTTTTTAAGTCAAACTACCTTTTTCTAAAATAGATTTTAAGAAGGAATTTAAAAATAACATCTTTTAAAATCTAAATAACAAAAAACTAAAGTTTATATAATATGAAATTTTCTAAATCATTAAATATTTTTTAAACAAAATATTTTAAAATCGTTGTGTTTTTAAAAAAATTATAAACAGGTGAAATATTTTAAAACAATCCTATTAAAAGAAGCAGAATAATTACAAATCATATTTTTTTAAAAACAAGATTTTTATAAAAAAAATATTCTTTTATAAATTTTTTTAAAACGAATATTTAAAAATAAAACTATTTACATAAGAGATTTAAAAATGGTATAATTATTTTATTTTTTGAACTATTACCTATATATAATTTTAATTATATTTTACATTAAAATATTATACTGTAATTATTCATGTTAA
>BJCO01465054.1:0-37701 GCA_018326465.1 Flaveria floridana | reverse complement strand
CTCCTTGTAACTCTTTAGATAAGTGATTTGAGTCCAAGTGTCTTGTAATCCTTTGAGTTGAGAAGCAATATATAAAAGTACCTTGAAAATTACTTGCTGTGTTAATTTTCTTACTGCTTGTTACTTGTTATATTGTGATCAACTCTTTTAAAAGACTGCTTGACGAGTGTTGATTCACGAGTGAGTTGAGAGAAAAACCACCCGAAATCGATCCTGCACATGACTTGAAACTGTTAGGGTATTCTTGGCATTTTCTGCATCCAAGGACTTCAAGGTCTACCAACTTGATTTCAAGTGTGCATTTTTATATATGGTGATTGATGAAGAGGTGTATGTTAAACAACCGCCTAGCTTTGTATACCCGGATCATCCAGATTATGTATGCAAGCTTGATAAAGCTCTTTATAGGCTGCACAAAGCTCCAAGGAAGTGGTATGAGACACTACCTCAGTATCTTTGTCAGCATGGATATAAGAGGGGTACTATAGATGGAACCCTCTTCATCAAACGAACATGGAATGACTTGATACTGTTCAAGTATATGTAGATGATATTATCTTTGGGTTAACTAATCCAAAGCTTTGTAAAGACTTTGAGAAGCTAATGAAGAATAGATTTGAAATGAGTGCCATGGGGGAACTCAATTTCTTTCTGGGAATTCAAGTGAAGCAAGTTGACAATGACATCTTCATAAGTTAGTCAAAGTATGTACATGACATACTTACAAGATTCAACATGACTGAATGTAAGGTTGCAAAGACACCCATAGCTAGAAACCACTCCCTTGGACCTGATCTTGAGGGGGAGTGTGTAGATAAACATCTTTACGGGGCTATGATTGGGTCTCTCATGTATCTTACAGCCAGTAGGCCTGATATTATGTTTGTTACATGCATATGTGCAATATATCAAGCCAATCCTAAGATGTCACACTTGGTTGATGTCAAAAGAATTCTTGGATATCTTAAGGGTGCCCCTAAGCTAGGCCTTTGGTATCTAAAGAATTCTGACTTTACTCGGTATGCCTATACAGATAGTGACTATGGTGGCTGTAACATCTGCAAAGTCCACATCTGGGGGATGCCAATTCCTTGGTGGAAGGATAGTCTCATGGAAAAGCAAAAAACAATCATGTGTATCTGCATCAACTGCTGAAGATGAATACATTGCTGCTACAAGCTGTTGTGCTCAAGTGCTTTAGATTCAGAATCAGATGCTGGATTATGGATACAACTTCTAAGAGACTCCCATCCATATAGAAAACAACAGTGCCAGAGAATCCTATATGGCACTTAAGGAAAAAACACATCAGCATCAGGTATCATCTAATTAGGGATATTATGAAAAAGTATTAATAAAACTAGTCAAGGTTAGCACAAATGAACAATATGCTGAAATATTCACAAAGGCAATGTTAATGTCTTAAAACTTATTCAATATTATTTCTAAAAGGAATTGTGTGTCCTAAGTTGTCTAGGCAATCATCCACAAAAGCTCAGTTTATCTTGGGAGAAAATTTTTTTTCAAATGATATTCCTTAGAATTTGGAAAAATCTTAAATATATTTTCTTTCGGAAGACATTAACATTGCCTTTAGAATAATTTTAAGTCTTCAAATCAGATAACTACTTATATAAAATTTACCTTTGGAAGAAATACTGATATTTCTTATGAAGCCAAAATATGCTTCTAAGTACTTATATGCATTTGAAGAACAAATTTCTTCCAAAAGCAATTATGTCTCGGAAGATTTATTCTCCTTATGAATAAAACTTCCAAGTTCTAATATCTTCCTAAACCAAATATTCCTCGGAAGGGGAAATACTTCAGGTAATTTTTCTTCCGAAACAAATTTTCACAAAGCTAAGGGCTATCTTCCAAAGTCAAAATTTGGCTTTGAAAGTTTTTCACAAAACTTCCAAAGATAAATTACCTTCGGAAGAGTTTCGACTTACAAGAAAACTACCTTTTTATGGTTCAAGACCATGGTAACTTAAAATGGACATAACTTGGGCTAGGAAAAGAGTTACGGGGCCCACGACCTTTCAACGAAAAGCTCGTGAAAAGTTACATGTGCAAATCAAAATTTTATAGGGGTCAGGCGTATGATACGCCGACCATAGGAGTATCATACGCCGGTCGGCGTATTTGCGGCGTATTTATGGGCGTATTTGACAAAAAATGCAGAAAGTTGGGCGTAGAAAAGTTAAGGGGGGCATATGTTACGCCTTACGCCGCCCTGGGCGTATCATACGCCGGTAGCTGAACTAACACCCGAATTTTATGGAGTTTCAAGTTATTTAAGCCAAATCAACCCTAATTCGATGCAGAACTTCTTGGAGATGAAAAGTGACGAACTTCAGGTGAGTTTTGGTGTTCTAAGGTACAGGACCGGTTAGGATGTGGGAGTCTGTTAATGAAGGACCTTACATTCCATGCACCTCATCAGCTGCTGCTGGAGGTGGCATGATTCCAAAAGAGGTGGCTGGCTATTCTAAAGAATATAGAAAAGAATAGATGTAGATCAGAAAGCCATGACTGCCCTCTAAACTGCTCTTCCAAATGCCATCTACAGAGGCTTCAAGAAGTGCAAAACTGCCAAGCAGCTCTAGGATGCACTGAAGCTGATGTATGAAGGTTCTTCTGATACAAAAGAAAACAAGAATGATTTTCTGAAGTAGCAGTTTAAGAATTTCACCTTCAAAGTTGGTGAAACCATGACTCAATAATACTTCAGGTATGTTGAGATTGTGGACACTCTGATGGATGTTGGAGTAAAACTGGAGAAGAGGGATATTGTAAGAAAGTTCATGTCCTTTGTTCCTAGACAATGGACATACTATTATGTGGTCACTAAGAGGACTGAAAATCTCAAGATCCTCACTCTCACTGAGTTGTATGGCATACTCAGTGGTTACTAGATGGAGATGAACATGCAAAATCCATCTGGCAACTCTAACAATCAATAGAGTTTTACCCTTTATGCGGTTGAAAGGGATTATAGAGAACCATGACATTATTTCATCTCTTACCCTGACAACTCACCCAAGGGACCTTTTATCACCTTCCCTGAGAAACTAAAGGAGAGCTATATCCAAGGAAGCCCATTCCAAGAGATAAGCTCATCATATGCCTTTGTGTCACATGATGAAAGCACATGCAACTTTCTCTTCACCCTTGAAGACTTGGACTGTATCTATCCAGATGACATAGAGTACATGGAGATAGTTCAACAAATGGCTCTTCTCACTCACAGAGCCAAGAAGTTCTATAAGAGGACAGGGAGAAAGTTTCCTAGCAATGTATACAGTGGAAAGTTTGGGCTGGATAAAAGCAAAGTGAAGTGTTACAACTGTAACCAAATAGGACACTTTCCTAGGGAGCGCAAGGCACCTAGGACAAAGTGGCGGCCAAGCACAACCCAAGCCCTACGCTGAGGGAGCTACACACACTGAGAAGCCCAAGCAGCAAGCTGGAGTTTCTCTTGAAGAAGGAGGCTTTGATTAGAATTTCCAGGTAGAAGATGTGTCTCCAAACCAAGCACTGATGGAAGATATTGATTAAGTCAAGGTATTGGAATATCTTAGTTCCCCAGAATGTATTGCTAAAGTAAATAGATACAGGTCCTATAACTTAGAGATGAGATCTGATCTTGAGTCTTTAAACATATTAAAATCTGATTTCAAAAGAGCTGAAAATAAGTATAAGTTAAAAATAGAAGACATAAGAAAAACCATTTCAACTTTTAAACATGAGACTGAAAATGAGTATAAGTTAAAAATAAAAGACATAGAGGAAGACCATGTGACTGAAAATTCTTTACTTACAACAGCAAGTGATCCCCATAGTCTCAATATAGGATCAATTACTATTGCATTGTCTTCAGTTTATTTTGAAGAGCCTAAGACCAATAAGGCTTAGGTTTCCAAATGTAACTAATTCTCTTTTTATTAGTAGGAACAGCTAAAGACCAAAAGAAATGTATGGATCATTGATAGTGGTTGTTCCAGGCACATGGCAGGTAATGACTCCTTGCTTCAGAACTTTGAGAAAATTGATGGAGGGCTAGTTGCTTTTGGAGGAGATGATGGTGGCTATATTACTGGAAGGGATAGGGTCATAAATGGTAAGCTCAACATTGAAAAGATAAACTTTGTTAAGGAGCTTGGGTACAATTTACTGAGTGTATCCCAATTTTATGACCAGAGACATAACATGATCTTTACTAAGCATGAGTGCATTGTTCTCAAGCCCGGGGCGGTCATTCCTCAAGAGCATATCCTGCTTAGAGCACCCTGGAAAGGGAACATGTACAAGATGGATTTGCAGGAAACATCCCCCTCAGGAGAAGTTTCTTGCTTTCTATCTAAGGCCAATAGTGATAAGTCTTTCCTTTGGAATAAAAGAATATGTCATGTAAACTTTAAGAAAATGAATAAACTAATTAAGAATGATTTGGTAATTAGAATGCGAAAGAAAGAGTTTACAAGTGATGATCATTGTGTTGCATGCCTGAAAGGGAAACAACACTTGGTGTCTCATAAGCCAAAGGAAAATAACTCTATCACTACTTCCCTACACTTATTACACATGGATCTCTTTGGCCCTCCCAGTGTAATGAGTTTAGGAAGGACCTCATACTATTTGGTGATCACAGATGATTTCACAAGATTCACCTGGGTTTTCTTCCTTAGAACTAAGGGTGAAACTCCTAAGATCTTGAAGAATTTCAATCTGAAAGTTAATAATCAAAGTGATCATAAGGTCAAGATCATAAGATGTGATCAAGGAACTTAATTCAAGAACCAAATCCTTGACACATTTTGTGATGAAAAGGGTATTAGAAGACAATATAGTGCTCCCAGGTCTCCTCAACAAAACGGTGTTGTTGATAGAAAAAACATGAAACTTATAGAAGCTACAAGAACCATGTTGTCTGACTCTAAACTGACTATTACCTTCTGGGCAGAGGCAGTCAACACTGCCTGCTATGTGCAAAATAGAGTTTTAGTAGTTAAGACTCATAGTAAGACTCCTTATGAACTGTGGCACAAAAGAAGACCTTAATTGGTTTTCTCCAGTCATTTGGATGTCCCTGCACCATCTTGAATACCAAAGATCAAGTAGCCAAGTTTTTGAGAAATCAGATGATGGACACTTCATTGGATACTCTTCTCAAGCTAAGGCTTATAGAGTATACAATCTCAGAACTAGAGTAGTTGAAGAATCAGGCATGTGATCTTCAATGAGCACACACCCTGTGTGAAAGGTTCTGGTCCTGATTGGCTATTTGATCTTGACTTAGGTTACATATCAATAGAAGATCTTGACCTAAGATTAGAGCTAAGAAGACCAAGACATACTACATCTTCAGCTCCAGTGGTAACTAACCCTGCAAATGATGTTCCTATCAGTATAACAATGATAAGTCAAGTTGATACATCTAAAGTGCATGAAAATTCCAGCTCAGAGGCACATAACACAAATGCAGAAACTTCAAATGTAGGAGGCAATGGTGGTGATGATAGTAATTAAGAATTTCTTGATGCTAATAATCACTCCAGTGATAATAACATCAATGATGTTACATACTTATCGGATCAAGCTTCTCTTGATAAGTGTGCTAATGTGGTGGAAGACACTTCATTTCTAGAGCTAAATTTTTAAATTTAGATCTGTCTAAACAACTTGCTGTGATCCCTCAACTCAGGATCCACAAGTCACACCCCACCACAAACATCATTGGAAATGTTGACAAGGGGGTGAGAACAAGAGGACAAATCTATGATATAAATGTTTGTCTACACTCTTGTTTCTTGTCCCAGATTGAGCCAAAGAAAGTTAATAAGGCTTTGAAGGATGGAAGTTATGTTGAAGCAATGTAAGAGGGGCTGCTTCAATTCAGAAGACAAAAGGTTTGGAACCTATGTCCTCTTCCCTATGGGTAGACTATCATAGGTACCAAATAGGTGTTTAGAAATAAGAAAGATGATAGAGGACTTATCATCAAGAATAAGGCAAGACTGGTTATTCAAGGGTACACACGAGAAGAAGAAATTGATTACACTAATGTTTTTGCTCCTGTAGTAAGACTTGAAGCTATTAGGATATTCCTGGCGTTTGCTGCATCCAAGGACTTCAAGGTCTACCAACTTGATGTCAAGTGTGCATTTTTATATGAGGTGATTAATGAAGAGGCGTATGTCAAACAACCACCTGGCCTTTGTAGACCTAGATCATCCTAATTATGTTTGGAGGCTTGATAAAGCTCTTTATGGGCTGCACTAAGCTCCAAGGAAGTGGTATGAATCATTATCTCAGTATCTCTATCAACATTGATACAAGAGGGGTACTATAGATGGAACTCTCTTCATCAAAGGAACAGGAAATGACTTGATGCTGGTTCAAGTATATGTGGATGACATTATCTTTGGGTCACTAATCCAAAGCTCTAAAAAAACTTTAAGAAGCGGATGAAGAATAGATTTGAAATGAGTGCCATGGGAGAACTCAATTTCTTTATAGGAATTCAAGTGAAGCAAGTTGACAATGGCATCTTCATAAGTCAGCCAAAGTATGTACAAGGCATACTTACAAGATTCAACATGACTGAATATAAGGTGGCAAAGACACCCATAGCCAAAAACCACTCCCTTAGACCTGATCTTGAGGGGAGAGTGTGTAGATAGTGACTATGGTGGTTGCAACATGACTACAAAGTCCACATCTATGGGATATCAGTTCCTTGGAAGGATAGTCTCATGGTAATACAAGAAATAATCCTGTGTATCTGTATCAACTGCTAAAGCAAATACATTGCTGTTGCAAGCTGTTGTGCCAAGTACTTTGGATTTAGAATGAGATGCTGGACTATGGATACAACTTCAAAGAGACTCCCATGCACATAGACAAAAACAGTGCTATCTCTATCACAAAGAATCTTGTGTAGCACTCAAGGACAAAGCACATCAGCATCAGGTATCATCTAATTAGAGATAATCATAAAAAAGATTGATAAAACTAATCAAGGTTAACACAAATGAACAATATGTTGATCTATTCACAAAAGCTTTTGATGAACAGATATTTAAATATCTTATATAAGCTATTAGGATGATTAACCTTGAATAGATTTTCTTAAAACTTAATCTACATTATTTCTAAAAGGAAGCGTGTGTCCTAAATTATTTAATTTATCACCTACATAAGCCCAATTTGTCTTGGGAGAAATCTTTTTCAAATGACGTTCCTTAGCATTTTGAAAAATTACCAAGTGTATTTTCTTTCGGAAGATATTAACCTTGCCTTCGGAAAAATTTGAAGTCTTTAAAACACATAACTACTTAAAGGAGATTTACCTTTAAAAGAAATTTCATATTTCGTCCGAAGCCAAAATATGCTTCTAAGTACCTATGTATATTTCAAGAACAAATTTCTTCCAAAAATAATTTCTTCTAAAACCAAATACTCTTCGGAAGAACAATTTCCTAAGTAATTTTTCTTCCGAAGTTATTTTTCACTAAGCTTAGGAATATCTTGTGAAGTCAAATTTGGCTTCGGAAGATTTTCACAAATCTTCTGAAGACAAATTACCTTCGGAAAAATATTAACTTCCAAGAAAATTGCCTTTTTGGGCACTTTATCAGAGGTGGACCGACATTCGGACTTCAAAGTTTATCCTTTTACATTAACTTTGTCTCAAGTCCATTTCATATAAATATATCCAACGGTTCCCCCCTCTCTCACTTTCTTCTTCATCTGCAATCTTTCTAAACCTAAAATCCTACTCACCGCATTTGTTCATATCTTTCTTCACTTCAAAGCTACCACAAATGGCCAACCTCGATTGTAGAAACCAACCAGATTTCTCCATGCAGCTTCATAGACAACATAATCAGGTTACTCTATTAAACTTTGATTAAGATCCAAGTTTCTCAAAGGTTTGTCGCTTTCTTTCTCTTTCAAACTACTTCACCTCCCTTATCATTGATCCTCCACTCTATGAAGATCAACTTTTGGATTTTTAGAGGACCTGTCAAGAGGTCACCATAGATAGGGAGAAGGCACGGTCTAGCATAGTGCAGGGGAGGACACTATTCATCACTCTAGCCTCCATTAACTCACACTTACAACTTGATGATGAAGAAGGTGAAGTGTCCTTTCCAAAATATGTTGTAAATCATTATTTTGAGCAGATGGGCTATGAAGGGGACATGTAATATTCTTAAATTAAGACAGATGAAGCCCGACATCTTTAAAATAATAAGAAAGCCTACTGTGGGCTTCTTAAGGGTAGAAACAGCCCTGGTCCCAAAAATGTTAGAGCTTATTGCTCAAGGTGTCAACTAGTAGCACCAGCTAGTGTTGAACCAACACCTTCCACTTTAACACCACTCACACAACCATAAACAACCCTCACCTATTAAAGAAGATCCAAACGAACCCGTCCATAGGTTATTCAACCTGTGCAGGCACCCATATCACCACCTATACAGGAAGAAGGGGACACTGGAGCTCCCACTTCTCCTGAGGAGCAAACCACTCCCATATCACTAACAATCAACCATGAGGTTGCTCATGCTCATCCTGATGAGCTCATGACCCAACAAGCCGCAAGCCTTTACTCGGAGTTTCAACACTCTAATGAACAACCTTTAGGGAAAAGTTACCATCCCCAACCTTTAGGATTAAATCAACCAATGCCCAGCCTAGAATTCTATAATGATGAAGATATAACACTAAGTGAGTACCACGAGTATCTCTAATCCTTACCTACTCAAAGAGAGATGAGTAGTCCTGTGTCCCCTGTATCTAGCCCACATCATCCACCCCCAACTGAGGTGTATCTTCCTGAATCTGTTCCGGAGATCCATATGGAAGAGACTCTTAATTTTGAAAGTGATTACATCATTAAGACCTCAATCATGGCAACCCAACCCATTGACACTTCAACTGAAGCTGTTAGTGAGCAAGGGAGAAGTAGCAGCCAAGAACAATAAGTTGGTGATAAGGAAGAAAACTTAGGTCCAATTATCTCATCCCCCAGTGATTATTCTACTGAAGATGAGAGGAATCTTAGACTAAAGGTGATAAAACTATCTAAAACATGCACCTATTTAGTCTCCAAGGTTAGTCACTTGGAATCTCAAGTGACTATCTTGTAATGGGTCAATGATCAATAACTTGAGATTTCTGATCTCAAGAAACAACTAGTTAGGAGACCCATTAGAAGGATTCAACCAGGAACACAAGAACCTGAGGATGTAATTGACTTAACCTCCAGCTCACCTATACAAGTGGGTGATGCTACTAAAAGGGGGAGGAAGTTGTTACAATCATAGAACATAGGAGTCCTTCTCAGAGCATGGACATTGAGGACTCACCAACCTCACTTGCAATTGTCCACGCTCAGTAACCTCCTCAAATTCACATTGATGTAGACTCACTTATCCACAGCCTATTTAAGGAGGGTATACTAAGGGCAATGTCATACCCACTTTTTGGAGCTACAAATGAAATACATGGGTGGATGTATGATGCTGAAAGAAGAGCCCTCATACTGCATAGAGTTCAAGGACAGTAAGAGGTTTTCAATTTTCAGACCTTGAACTACTATGACAGCCTTTCTCTAGTCAATATGCCACTTGCCAACCCAAGTCAAACCAGGCAAGCTGACATATTGGCTGAGAGAATTCAAGACAGGATTATGGAAGAACTTAAACATAAAAGAAGACATTTGCAATCAGGCATTGTTATTGGTCAACTGGATGTTAAGGTGGACCCTAAGATTAGCTTCGAAGGGGAAACTTTGACTGAAGGCCCTATGACTAAACCTGTGAGCATTGTAATAGAGTCAATCACTTCAACAACATCTTGTACCCTCAGCGAGGCACTAATTGGTGAAAGTGCTTCATAACCTTTCTCTAGCAAGAGCCTGACTGCTAAATAAGGCAATAAAGGCCAAATCTCTCTCCACCCTAAGTCACCAAAGCCTGTGAGTGATAAAGGGAAAAGGATACCGAGTACAGTGAATGGGAGAGAGTTCAGCTGGTTCCTCAAGCTTCATGGAAGCTGTAATCAGTACAGTCCCCAGGCCAAACACTCAAAATAATAAGTTGAGGGCTGCCAGATTGAACTATGTGGGAACAAGGAACTACAATATTGATGAACTCATCTATCTTCCCTTAGAAGAGTTAAATGAAATGACAAACTTAGAGCTGACCAAAGAGAGAAAGGAGGCAGGGGATGTAGAGTTGTTCCTTAGAGTCAAAGAAGAAAAAAGACAAAAGGGACTATACAAGAATGCTCCTCCTCTCTCCCCAGTTCATGAAAGCCCTGACAGAGCAACTGTGGCAGCTGAACCACCTCAGGTAGACAAAGAAGCTGATAGACAAAACATGATCAACAACCTGGAGTGCCACATGTCTCTACCAGGCATATGTACTTATTCCCCTCTCTTATGAGTACATTGAATTTGAGTACCTTAAGCACCTTGAACAACAATGCATAAATGAACAAAAAGCTGCTAAAAGAAAAATGAGGGAAGAAGCTGCAAAGTCAAAGGTCATCATCCAAAAGAGCCAAAAGAAGTCTGGTTACAGACAAAGGATGATGAGATTCTTGAAGCTATATGAATTCTCTAGAAGGAGGCTTGGTCTAATGTCTCTATCCATTATAGATGAGCACATTAGAGTGATCAAGCAGAAGATTAAGAAGGGAGAGCTTGTGGACTTGCATTGTCCACCAAACCAAGGTTCTCCTAAGGTTGAGGTTAAGGTTGAGCTACAGACAACATAACCTGGACCTTCAGCTGATTCACAGCCAACTTCATCTTCTGATCCACAATAGGGTTCTACTCCCTTTCCTTCTAAACTTGTGAGGGAAGATGACCCAACTAAGAGAAGCATAATAGAACAACATGGTACTCAAGACCATCCCTCTCAGTTAAACACTCCGAAGAGGAAGAAAAGGATGGCCACAAAGAAAGTATCCAAGAAGAAAAAGGCATCCATTTCAAGAACTCAGGAGAGTCGAAACATCCTAAGGAGGTGAAATAAGAAGCTGATCAACCAACTCCTACTATAGTACAGCCTCTTGTAGCTGGAAGACCCATCCTGTCTTGGACTTTTACTACTAATCTAGATAGATGGTATGTCATCAGAGATCAAGGTGGTAAGATGTCTACTTCTGGCAATACATACTTGATCTACCTCTGAATGATCTCCATGTCATGAGAAGATACTATGAAAGTCTAAAGGATCCTGACCATATTGTGAAGAAAGGAATGGCCTTGATCCTAATAAGGATAATCAACATAAGAAAAATCTTCTCTGTTTTGGTAGCATCAGCCTAGGGGAGTTTGTAAGTATATATAGAGGCTGATGCAACCAAAGCAACCAAATGGCTTCCTGTATGCATGCACCAAGTACCAAGTAGAACTGCTACGAAAGTTTTATACTTTGCATAAGAATTATGCTAAGCATAAAATCTTCTGAAGCTAAAAGTACATGCGGAAGATTTATACTCTGCACAAGAAATATTCTAAGTATAAAGTCTTCTAAAGCCAAAGACCAAATCTTCTAAGCCAAATATGAAGCCCTCTAAAGCTTCAAAGACATAGTCTTCTGAAGCCAAATGAAGTGAAGACTGATTTCTTCCAAAGACTTAGAAGAATATGCTTTTCTCTGATGTACTTTTACATAAAGCTGACCAACGTTCTGCTGCAATCTGAAAACTCACCAACTTGCATAAGTTAGTGAAAAGGTCCTTGTTTTTGTAACTGTACATTAAGGTCTTTGTCTGTAACTTTCTACTTTATGTACTTTTATTCTTTTTGTATTATATTAGGATGTGAGCTATGGCATGTCATAGTCACTAGTCAAAAGGCAATCTGCCTGTTGACTCTACATTGATTTTGTTGTCTTTCAATGTTCTAACTGGCTTTCCAAGTATGGCCAGTTATAGGATGTAGTATAAAGTATCTCAATGTCTTGTAACTTATCTTTCATGAATTGTAACTCTTATAAGAGAACTTGAGATTAATATACATCATCCTTGAAAACCTTATATATATTATTGTTAAGTTCTCTCTCTTTACTTACTTTTGTTCTTTGCATCTTACTCTCAAACCCCGGTTCCCTATTTGATATGTTAAGTGCTCTAACACTCTCCTCAATGTGAGACTGATTGTATTGACCATCCCTTAACCGGTCCTGCAGCGGGTATAATGTAAAACCATCTGCATCACTATCATCATCACACTAACACATAACCGCTACATCACCATCATCATCATTATCGTCATAACAAAACCTACATCTCCATAACCATAACAACTGCCAAATAACTTTCATCTCCATAGCAATTTACTTTTGCCCTGCCACCACCATTATAATAGTTGTCATGTTTGTCTCATAATCTAATCCTAATATATGAAGTAAGTTTTACCCTATTTTCCCACAAATACACCCGAAGTGGTCATTGAACAAGATGGGTCAATAAATGGAACGCCAATAATGATAGTAGTGATTTAGGTCGAGATGATTTAGATAGTCTTAGGAAACAATGCTACAATAACCATGGCTTCACGTTGCTACAGTGTGTCATTGATTTGGATTGTACGACCATGGTTTCACGTCACAAAGATGGAGAGGATGGTTTGGTGATCCGCGATGGCACGGAGGTCCGGCTCACAACATCAATTAACTCCTTTACTTGTTTTATAGAAATATCAATTATTTAATGGTAATTTTGATATGCATGTAGTTTAGTAGATTCCAATTTACTGTAATTGTTAAACACATAAAATCTAAATTACAACGGTAATAAAAGAAAAGGTACATTGAAACCGCAATAAGTATTTTTAATAACTGGGCAGGTATATCCATTACTCATGGGTACGCCCGACGCACGATGAAAGTCATATTAGAAATGAGAAAAGGTAATAGAGTATGACATTTGATTTATAATAGTCATCTCAAACCGTACTGCCATCCATATCGAGTCGACACTTCCGCAAATACATTTGTGTGGCATGATATGCCCTTTAACTATCTTGTTGTACTTTAAAAGAAATTTTGTATTTTATAAGTTTAAATTATATAATTAAATTTATCTTTTTTTTACTTTATAATATGTATAATCTATATCTATACCAATATATAATGCATATTAAAAGGATAAGATGATAATTTTACTTAAAATGTAAGACAGTTATACAACATTTTAAACATAAAGTACAAATTCTTTATGCAATAGTTCAACTTTTGCCCACATTTAATTAACTTTTTCTAATTATTTTATTATTTAATACATATTATTAATATATTATTTAATAATATGATATTATTTAATTCCCTTTATTAAATTTTATTTTATTTATAATAATATAAATTGACATATAAATTTATGTTTATTAATTATATTTTTATAACTCAATACTATTTTAGTTAAGTTATTTTATTTAAATATTTAAGTATATAAGTTATATATATCTTCATATTTATAATAATTATAATACTAATATTTTTCTAGAGCCATATTCTGAGTTTAATAATTTTAATATTCATCTATATCTTTTATAATAAAAGTGAAAGGAGAATAAAACGATAATTTTACATATGAGTTAAGTTATTTTATTTAAATATTTAAGTGTATAAGTTATATATATCTTCATATTTATAATAATTATAATACTAATATTTTTCTAGAGCCATATTCTGAGTTTAATAATTTTAATATTCATCTATATCTTTTATAATAAAAGTGAAAGGAGAATAAAACGATAATTTTACATATGAGTTAAGTTATTTTATTTAAATATTTAAGTGTATAAGTTATATATATCTTCATATTTATAATAATTATAATACTAATATTTTTCTAGAGCCATATTCTGAGTTTAATAATTTTAATATTCATCTATATCTTTTATAATAAAAGTGAAAGGAGAATAAAACGATAATTTTACATATGAATTAAGTTACTCGTATAAAAAGTAATGCTTAAATTTCAAAAATTAACCATTTTATTCATTAATGTCCTTACAATAAAGTGTAACATATGATGCTTATAATACAAATATTAAAGCATATACACGTGACCAAAGAAAACTGTCATCTACTTTCAATATCGTTTATTCATTTCTATTGAGCGATAATTCCTCTTCCCATTTTCCTTGCTAATTGTTAACAGTTAAATAACAATCAAAATGGTAATTTGTGGTGACAATATCTCCATTAATTTTCTCCGATGTATGCAAATCACCACTAAAAGTTGTCTCCGATTATCATAAAACTCTAACCTATATTTATAAAACAAACACCCCCCCTAAAATCTAGGTAATAAATGATTTCCGACCACAAATACCACCCATGTTTTCACTAATTGTAGGGATTGGACCTAGAGGCTCGGGAAATTAAATCAAGATGATCAAGATCAGCGTGAGAACTAGGAGTTGACGCGCGAGAACTTGTTTCTCGTGCGAGATATTTGAAGTCGCGCGAGAACTATGCGAAAACTTCTTAGATTAGTATAAATAGTTAGTTCTTGATGTAATTATTTGAGCTTTTATCAGTTTTCCTAAATTCACACTTATTATAATTGATTTAAATCAGAGAACAATACAAATAATGTTATTTACTATTATGTTCAAGTTCATTTGATTTTATTCAATCTTCTTACCATAAGCGATTACATTCCACATTCTCTTCACGAGATAGATTAGTTGTTATTGTTGATCCTTACAATTGGTATCCGAACCTTGTTGCTCTAGATCAATTGATTTGAAGATTAAAATGAGTTTTTTGAAGTGTTCATAAGTTTTGAATTGTTTGCTATTTGAAGATCTACTTTATTTCTGTTGAATTTGACTAGAATTGAAGATGTTAAAAGTGCTTATGTTGTTGATTGAAGATTTAAAGATGTTTATATGATTAAACGAGCATAATTGAATCAATTAGATACACTTAGGATCTTAACTGACCTAAATTATTAATTAAACACTTAATGAGTCAAATTTTGAATAAATTGGTGAAAGATTGAAGTTGAAACTCTTTGGAATTATAAAAATGAATCAAGATAAAGTTTGTAATCGCATGAAAAAAGTTGGTATTCGTGCGAGAAGCTTGGTTTTCATAAAAGTTTGTTGAAAATTTTGTTACAAACGATTCCTTTCGCGTGAAAAGTTTCAATTTTCACAAAAGTCAGTTTGAAAAGCAACCGTGTGAAAAGTTAGTGATTGTTCGCGCGAGAAAAGTACTATTCGTGCGAGGACTTCAATTTTGAAGGATTTCTGAGAAGTTTAATTTACACGTTTCAAAATGGCAAATCTGAAGCATATCACTGCCACCATCAACATCAACAATGAGATCAGAACTAGCATAAAACCTCTAAGACATCTTAGCGAAGAAGACTACCCTGACTGGGTTTATAGATGTGGAAATCACGTTATTTACATTGAATCCCGAATGATGCGGTCAATAGAACAAGGACTGTACATTCCTATGTATAACAATGAGAAAGGAAAGCTGGTGCCCAAAGCTAAACACCTCTGGGATGAGGACACATGAAAAAATTAGAGCTTGATGATAAGGCGAATGGTGCTATCACCATGGCACTTATGATTAAAATTGCTCAAAAGTTTAAGGATTACAGAAAAGTGAAAGATTTGTGGGATGCGATGAAGGAGAACATTATGTGGAATAAAGATATGAGAGAAAGTCATAAAGATATGTTAAACCAAGAGTTTAATATGTTCAATAATGTTCATAGAGAAACTCTAGAGGCTCAGATGTCAAGGTTTATGGAGTTAACAAAGATGAAGAGTGTTGGATTTACATTGGGAACTGTTGAATTCTTTTCCATATAGCTGGAATAACAACTACATAACTATAGTTGGAATAACAACTACATAACTATCAAAAGAACCAAGGATTTATTCACTCTGTCACCCAGCGATCTCATCTTAACCATCAAGTCTTATGACATGGATGACAAGGAGAGAGATGCTAATTACATCAACATAATAGAAGCTAAAGTATCTGCATTACATGCTAATAGCCAATAATCCAAATTATTATGTCAGTTATTCTCAGTTATGTCAAGAACAAGTAGCCAACTCTCAAAATGTCAAAGAACCATCCATGCTTCAATTTCAAGCTTCTCATCAATTTCATTACAATCAAGTGCAATCCCTACCACATAGTCAAGCCTGTCAGCCAACATAACAAGCCTTTGTTATAAACTCCAATCCTTCCAAGCAAAAAATTCAAATAGCTGAAGAGCATCTGGCTCTATTCACCACTTTTATGAACAACTATGAAGCATTTACAGCCAGAAGATTAAGTGCACCCAACATTTTAGTTGATGACTTATAACAAGTTAATCCTGATGATGTTAAGGAAAATGATATCAAGTATCAGATGGCAATGGTGGTGTATCGAGAAAAAAATTATGCAAGAATAATAGGAAGGAAAATGTTTGGTTTGAATTATTCTAACAAAATTGGGTTTGATAAATCAAGTTTGAGATGTTATAACTGTAACAAACCTAATCACTTTGCCAGAGCATGCACTGAAGTGAGATCAAACCATAATAACAATGGAAAAAAATGGTTACAGTGGAGGTAGAGATTAAGGATGATAAAGCTAGCTTATCTAACAACAAAGCTCAGATGTCCCAAACCAATGATGAATATGATTGGTCAGACCAGATGGAAATCCTAGATATCAAATTGTCTACTTCTTTGTTAGCTGAAATTCAAACTTTTGAAGAAAATGGTAAGAATAATAATATGCTCTAAATTATACATAAAAATCTTATCAAAAGCACATCAATTATTCCTTAATATCTCCCATAAAATGATGATTATGTACTTAAAATTGTTAAATTGTGTTTTCAGGTGTTAAAAAGGGAAAGATGGATAAAAGAAGCATATTTGACAAGAAATTGACGAAATTCAACCTTTGGAGTCCAAGCATGGGGTCATGCCTCATTAAGCACGCCCCTATGTCTTGCCTGAAACATACCCTCGTGCTTAAAATAGAACACCCCCATGTTTGGACATCTAACTAGACAAAAGGTACTATCCCTCAAAAGGAAGCATGGGGTTGTACCCATGAGACATAGGGTCGTGCCCCACCTTAAACACGGGGCCGTGCCCCATTTGACACGGGGCCGTGCCCGACACCTTCTACACATACAAACCGACTAACTTTCGTAAGCATTGTACTAGCAAGGGACCGTGCCTTTTGGCCATGCTTAAACACTCCAGAAATCTTATAAATAGAGGCCTAAGTTGACCATTTGGGTAAGCTTTTGGTGGGAGAGTTATTCTGCTGAATTCTCTCGGGAATCAAGACCTAAAGATCATTTAGAGGCTCGGGAGGTGCATACAACACTTGGAAGAAGCTTGGGATTGTCTAAACATCATCCATTATGGATCACCGATTTGATTGTTCTATTTCACCGATAATTTCATATCTATCTTCTATGTTACTTGTTGTTATGTTCAAGCTTATTATGAGCTAAACTCTTATTATCATCCTAAATGGATGAAACTTATGTAATTTTTGATGAACTAATGGTGTGATTTATATTATGTTAATGTTATGGTGATCTTAGGAAAACTTTTGATGGGTAGCATCTACATTTGAACGAGAAGCAATAACCTTATGATTTGTAATTGTGAGTGTCATACAAGGTTGAAAAACATATGACTAACTTTTATTGGCTAATGACCTAGAAATGGTTATTAGAAATTATATCACCTTTAATTTCTGATCATTTACGTGTTCCCTTTTGTAGTCAAAGAAATCTACAGTAATTGTTATGGTTTTTTTAAAGTTAATGGTATGTTAGAAAGGAACCTGATCAACTCTCTTTTTAACATTAAGTTATGTATTCTGAAATCGTATGTGAAACGGTCATAAGAGATTTACCTACATTATTAGTGGCTTTGATCTTTGTAGTAAAACTCACCCTGATGTGGTCCTAGTCACTATGGAGCGAATAGACGGGAAATCACACCAGATCACATTTATAAACATTAACATAATTACTTTATTCAATATCTTTAATCACATCACTAATTCATCACAGTTACATAAGTATAATCTAATTAGGATGATAACCTTTATTCCTTAGTTTTATATCCAAAAATTTCAACCTTATTTTACTTTATTTTAATTATTATCTCTAAAACCCTAAAAATCTTAATCATATCAATGCAACTCAACATTTTCACAAAAAAAAAATCAAATCTGGTAGTCAATCATTAAAGTTGTTGAGTAGGCTAGGTATGTCCACGGATTGATACTCGGTTCTTACCATCTGGTAGTCCTCATGATAGGTACACTTACTTTTTATGTGTTTAGTTTAGTATTAGTAATAACCAATTAAAACTAAATCTGTATGAAAAACTTTTATTAATATATATATATATATATATATATATACACCATCTGCATACATCATGTTTTTTGGCGCCATTGCAGGGGACACACAACAGCTTTAAATGACAATCTAAAGTTTTAATTATCTTGTTTATATCCTTTTAATATATTTTTATTCAAATTTATTTTATTTTTGTTAGATATTTTCTTTAGTTGGTTTAGTTACATTTGCATGATTCATTCTAAGCCTTAAATAGTTTATGCCTCCTTAAGTTAGTATGTCCGTCTTGTCTAGTCCTGAACTTGTTTCACCTCTTTTGGAGCCCGAATGACTTCCGTCACAGGTTACGCGAAAGACCACGACAAAGAGCAACAATCATCAAAGAAGACATTTTGGAAGGGACACTATCCGAAGAAGAAATGGCTAATGAAGACGAGGAAATAAAGATGACGCACTATGCCACACCGTCAATTGATGGTTACGAGTCTAGCGTTGTCCAGCCAGCAATAGCGGCCAACAATTTCGAGATTAATTCTAGTATTATCCAACTCGTAGAAAACTCTATTAAGTTTAACTAATTGCAAGATGAAGACCCTAACACTCACATCTCATGATTCCTTCTTATCTGTGCAACTTTCAAAATCAATAATTGTTCAGACGATGCTATTAGACTAATACTTTTTCCATTTTCACTTCGAGGCCGAGCCATTCACTGGCTTGATTCACTTCCGCCTTGTTCTATCACCACATGGAAGGAAATGGCTAAATAATTCCTTTTGAAATACTTTCCACCCAATCGCACTGCCAAACTGAGAAGCAACATCATGAGCTTTCACCAAGATGATGATGAATCATTACATGCAGCATGGGAGAGATACAAAGGTCTCCTTAATCATTACACGCAACATGGGAGAGATACAAAGGTCTCCTACAAAGATGCTCACATCATAAACTTGATCTGTGGCTATAGTGTCAAACTTTTTATCATGCAATTAGCGAAGCGCACAAACAAGCTGTAGACCAAAGTGCAGTGGCATACCAAGCCATAGAAATAGTAGCTAAGAAGAGCTTTGCTTATAATCGCTTAAGAAACAAACCCAGTTCTAAAGGCATTCATCAAGTAGACTCTGAAACACTTATTGCAGACCAGTTAGAAGCCCTAACCAAATGATTTGAACAATTGCAAGCTGAACTGAAAAAAAACTCCAACAGGATGTAACACATGCGAAAATTTAAACAAGACCAACGAATACCCACAAGGTATTATGATGGTTGAAGATGTTGACTATGTAGGAGGTCCAAACACTCATATAATAATAAATCAAATTGGAGGAGCAACTCAAATTACAGATAAGCTGGTAGTAACCAATCATCATCTGGATACAACTGCATGCCATCCTACCAACAACAAAACCACCATAACAAGGTCCAAGAAGTAGTCACCAAGACTATAGAGCATTATCAATGGAAGACTTATTTTAGTAATTGTTGATAACCATACAAGCCATAGATCAATACATCCAGAAATTTGAGCGAAGAAATGAGGAGAAGTTCTAAAGAAATGAGGCTAACATCAAAAGAAACAAAGCATCATTGCTAACCATCAAACAATAAGTAGGTCAGATAGTTCAACAACTATCTGAAAGACCCCAAGGTGCTTTGCCTAGCAACACTGTGACAAACCCTAATGCTCAAGTCAAAGCCATCACCACAAGGAGTGGCAAAATCACTCAAGGTGATGCACCTGCATTACAACCCATCCTTGAAGAAAAGGAAACCGAAACTCCAAGTAATGCAATTGACAAGCAAAAGCAACATTTTATTGTTGAAGAACCAACCAAGAAATACGTGCCACCGCCACCTTATGTTCCACCACCTCCATATCCAGGTCGTTTGAGACAATAGCAAATGGAGGCACAATATGACAAATTCCTAGGGTTGTTCAAGCAACTGTAAATCAATCTTCCCTTGGTGGAAGCCTTAGCCCAAATACCAAATTATGCTAAGTTTTTAAAGGGCGTGTTATCAAACAAAAGGAATCTGGAAGAGTTATCACACATAGTTTTAAATGAGGAATGCTCTGATCTAGGGAGCTTCACCATACCTTGCCTATTAGGAAATCTTTCGGTTAGCAACACGTTAGCTAATTTAGGTGCTAGCATTAACTTATGCCTTACGCAGTTTTTGAAAAGCTAAACCAGGTGAACCTAGGCATACCCGTATGAGCATCCAGTTAGATGACTGACTGTTAAATATCCAAGAGGCATCGTTGAAAATCTCTTAGTTAAAATTGATAAATTCGTATTTCTCGTTGATTTTTTGATCCTTGACATGGATGAGGATAAGATTATTCATCTTATCCTACATCGACCTTTCTTAGCAACTGCTCGAGCCCTTATCGATGTTTGCACCGCAAACTCACGCTATGAGTGGATGAGTAGGAAGTAATATTCAACATAGGAGAATCCATGAAACATCTTCAACATCATGATGACTCACTCTATTACATTGATGTTTTTTCAATTCTATCATAAGCTTTCATTTAAAGAAAACTCTTCAATATGAAGTTTGCAACATTCAATTAATAGAGGTCCAAACCACTGAACCCATATGTGAGAATCAAATCATTCCAGAACTAGAAGTTGACAAAATATCATCTTATCAAGAAGCATTTGAGATCTTTGAATAATAACTTGAACCTAAAGCCAAACTTTCTATCAAAGACCCTCCGGTTTTAGAGCTCAAAGAACTTCCATCTCATCTTGAATACACCTTTCTTGAAAATACATCTCAACTTCCTATCATAATCTCATCTGCCTTATCAAATGATAAGAAGAACAAGTTGCTCAATGTGCTTAAGGCACATAAACAAGCAATTGCATGGAAAATCATGGACATCAAGGGAAATAATCCATACTTTTACACTCACAAAATACTGATGGAGGAGAACTTCAAATCTGTCATTCAACCACAAAGACATTTAAATCCGAGCATGCAAGAGGTGGTGAAGAAAGAAGTAATCAAACCGCTAGATGTCGGTTTGATTTACCCTATTTCTGATTTACCTTGGGTCAATCCCGTCCAAGTTGTTCCAAATAAAGGAGGATTGACTGTTGTAACTAACGAGAAGAATGAGCGTATTCCAACCGGTATGGTTATAGGATGGAGGGCTTACATTGAGTATTGCAAACTCAATGACGCCACAAGGAAAGATCACTTCCTTCTGCCTTTCATCGACCAAATACTTGAGAGACTATCTGGAAAAATGTTTTATTGTTTACTCGATGGTTTCTCAGGTTATTTCCAAATTGCTATTGCTCCCAAAGATCAAAAGAAAACGACATTCACCTGTCCATATGGCACATTTTCTTATCGGCAAATGCCTTTTGGATTGTGTAATGCCCCTGCTACATTTCAAAGGTGCATGATATAAATCTTTGATGAGATGATCAAATAGTCAATTGATGTTTTTATGGATGACTTATCCATCTTTGGGAACACATTTGAACAATTTCTTAAAAACCTAGAAAATATGTTGGTTAGATGTGAAGATTCTAACCTTGTTTTGAATTAGGAAAGTGTCACTTCATAGTTGCTGAAGGAATAGTGTTAGGACATAAGATATCTCTAGCAGGGCTTCAGGTCGATCAAGCCAAAGTTGACCTTATTTTCAAACTTCCACATCCTCTAACCGTGAAAGAAATCAGAAGCTTCCTAGGTCATGCAAGATTCTATTGTCATTTCATCAAAGATTTCTTAAAAATCACATGACCAATAACTCAACTTCTTGAGAAAGATGCCCAATTCGTATTTTCCAACAAATATATTAGTGCATTCAATTTGTAAAAGGAGAGACTAGTCACTGCTCCAATCATTGTTCCCCCTGATTGGACGCTGCCATTTGAACTCATGTGCGACGCAAACAATTTCACGATAGGATCCATATTAGGACAAAGGAAAACAAGCAATTCCTTCCAATTCACTATGCGAGCCAAATACTAAATGACATAGAAGAAAACTAGACCACCACCGAGAAAGAGCTTCTTGCGGTAGTTTTTTCATTTGACAAATTCTGCTCGTATCTAATCCTTTAAAAAACAATCGTTTACATCGATTATGCAGCCTTCCGTTATCTTTTCAACAAGCAAGATGCAAAGACAAGATTGATTCGTTGGATACTTCTCCTTCAAGAATTCGACATTGAAATTCACGATAAGAAATAAGCAGAAAATCTGGTGGCCGATCATCTCTTGCGTCTTGAAGATTCAAGTCCTTCACAAACTGAAGAATTCAAAATAGACGATAAACTTCCTCATGAATTCCTTATGTACATCCAATATTGAATCAATGAACATCCTTGGTTTGCCGATTTCACGAATTATTTGGCAAGCGAAATCCTACTCAAAGGAATGAGTTATCAGCAAAACAAAAAATTCTTTACTAACATTAAGCATCACTATTAGGAAGATCCGTATCTGTTCAGAATCGGTGTAGACTAACTTATCAAAAGATGCGTATATGAATGTCATGAAGGACCCACAGAAGGACACCATGGAGTAACCTAACAACCAAGAAAGTCTTTTACTCTGGATTTTACTAGCCCATGATATTCAAGGATGCTCACAACATGCTACACACCTGTGATGCATGTCAAAGAGCAACTAATATCTTAACACGAGATGAGATGCCTTAGAAACCCATTCAAGTATGCAAGGTATTTGATATATGGGTTATTGAATTCATGGGGCTATTTCTGGTGTCATTTGATAATTGTTACATCTTGGTAGTAGTCGATTATGTATCAAAATGGACCAAAGCTCAAGCCCTACCTACCAATGATGCAAGAAACGTTATCAGGTTCCTTAAGAAACTATTCTCCCATTTTAGTGCCCCCAAGGCTTTAAATTAGTGACCGAGGAACACATTCGTGTAACAACCACATCGAGAGAGAAATGGCTCATTATGGAGTGCACCATCGCTTTACAACTGCCTATCATCCATAAGAGAATGGGCAAGCTGAAGTCACTAACTGAGGCATCAAACGAATCATTGAGAAAATCATAGGACAAAATCACAAGTATTGGTCTACCAAGCTAGATGATGTATTATGGGCTTTTCAAACGACCTATAAGACTCCTATTGGCACAAAACCGTTCAAACTAGTTTATGGGAAGTCGTGTCATCTACCTGTGGAACTAGAGCACAAGGCCTATTGGGCACTTAAAGCAGGTAACCTGGGCCAAGGCATTACCGGAAAAAATCGATTTCTACAAATCCATAAACTAGAGGAATTGAGAGAACAAGCATATGAAAACGCTAGGGTTTATAAGGAAAAGACAAGAAAATTCCATGACTCTCAACTAAAGAACACTAAACGATTTCATACGGGAGAACATGTCTTATTGTATAACTCTCGTTTACATTTATTTCCTGGAAAGCTAAAATCATGTTGGTCTGGACCTTATACGATTAAAAACATGCTTCCAAATAGTGACATCGAAATCGACAACCATGACGGTTTAAGTTTCAAAGTAAATGGTCATCGTTTGAAACCGTACAACAATGGGTCAACCAAGATATTCTTGGAGGAATTACACCTCCGCCCCGACGAAGAGTAAGTGTGGGGAAGGGTCGCGCCGAAGACCCGAAACTTAAACGCGACACGTGCACATAGGTTTTCTTTGATTTTTTAACTTTTTATAGGACGTCACAAGCATATTCATGGGGTTGTGCCCCATGAAGCTCGCCCTCGTTCTTTTAACAAAAAAATTATACGATCTCCGTTTACGACTCTAGAACGTTGCAGGTCGAATTTATGATAGATTTTGACAAACACAGGGCTGTGCCTGGATAAGCACGCCCCCATGATCAACTTTCAAGACCTCTATATAAATACCACACTTGTTCCAAGCTTTCATCACATCCGTTCTTGCTTAAAAATGTTCAAAAGATGAAAGAACCAAGTCATGAAAGTTCAAGCTGGATTCTTGCAAAGAAACCACGTTCTGAAATGCGAGAGCGAACGACGCAAGAATATTCTTCAAGTTGCATGAACTGATCAAACAGTTGACTGAGATGAACCTCACCGCATCCCAATGCCTAGCTGAAGTCATTCAAAAAGTTCTCAAGAGATGGGCGAGGAACTCGTTTTCATCAATCATCAGCTTGCGAAACTAAGCAACCGTAGTTCATACTATCCCATACCAAACCTTCCACATGAAATATGTGTAGGCTTCTTTTAGAATCAATTCGCGATGTGTTATGTGCGCTGATGCACGTTAAGGAGTCTAGTTTTACAGTTTTAGACTCTTGGCTTTAAACGTATCAAGTAACCGTAGGAACTTAGGAATTGTAATTGTCATTTTACTTGTTTTAATTATCACTAGGCCTATTTTCGTGACTTTTCTGGTGTTTTTGAAGTGACAAAACTTAACCGGGTAAATTGCGTAACGCACGAAACAGAAAAACGGAATAACGAAAACTGCAATCGGGTAACACAAGGGAGGCACGCCCCCGTGCTCGACAAAAAATGAGATTTTTGACTTTTTTCCGCCATTTTTCTTGTTCCCCATCAACTCTCCATGATAAATATCGACTTCATGCCTGCAAGAACCCGTATCCACTTCAATTTTCATCATCTTTTCCATTTTTCCTTTCTTGTTTTTAAGAGTTCTTCCGTTTCTTTTCAAGTGTGATTTTCCAAGAGGTTAGTATTATTAATTTCTAGTATAATGATGGTTATTTACATGTAGTTAGGTGATTAGGTCTCTAAATAACCGAAATTCTAGCAATTATATGTAAACCTTGTAATTAAAAGTCCTATGGAATGTGAATACTTTAAGCCCTCTTGTTCATGTTTATCTTTGTAGTTGATTAGTTGTTAGTTACTAGGTTTAGTTAGTTATTAGTATGCTTTTCCTTTCATTATTAACAAGACTATCTTCATAATTTATGATTGAATCATTATTAAGCACAATCAAGTTACAAGAGTTCAATTGTCAAACAAGTGGTGATTAAACACTATATATATTTTGAGTGCCTTGAATTATTAACAAGTGATTAAAATGATACATGTGTAATATTTGTTTTTTCAAGCAAGAAAACGTTAAACCCATGGTTAATCAAGGTGTACAAAAAAACCACGCGTGCTCGAGTCAATATTTCATACCTCAAAATGTTAACCGCACCCCCATGTTTCACAATACACACCCTCGTGTTTAACAATTTTTCTTGAATGTCAAACTTTTTACTATTTTTAATCATGAGTTAAACAAATATGGTGTTATGTCCCATGAAACCCAAGTTTGTCACTAACGTGATGAAACTATTCCATAATTTTGTTTTATATAGTTTAACTTATTTGTTTAAAATTTCAGGATCATGAATCATCCCTATTTGCAATTCGAGGGAAGCCGCGAAAGATGGTATCATGACAGGCTGCAAAGACTGTTACAAAGGGTCGAAAAGTCACATTTGCAAGCATATAAAGATATAATAATTTATGAGTATTCAGTGGAAGTGTCTATTTTCACAAAACAAACATTCTGTTTATGAACTGACTCTTGAATTCTTAGCATCTTTCAAATGTTGTGTGAAAGACTCTGACCCATGGGATGATGAAGCAATTTAATTCAGACTTGGGGGACGTTGGCGAAAAATATCCATCGCCTTGTTTGGTGTCTATCTTGCATGCATGGATGCATGCATGCATGCATGCAGAATAATAAATGAAGGAGGAAGCAATATCAGGAATGCCATCATACCATACCTTTCCAAACGAGGAAAGTAAGGACGCCAAAAGTGATGCCATGAGAAAAACATTTTAGGAGAGAATTGGAACACGGGTGTTCAACTCGAGTAAAACCAAAAGCAGTCAGATTCAAGACCCGTTGTTACGTTACATACATCGGTTACTTAGCCATTTGATAACAGCTCGTGGTCAAAGCGAGGGAGTTGTTAGTTTGAGGGACTTTCTCTTTATATTGTATGCTGAATCAATTGCTATGAAATAGTGGGTATTTATTTGTAATATTTTTACTAGAAATGCAATTGCAGGTGCTTCAACACCCATGTTTGGAGGAAGCTTGATTCTGAACCTATACGAGAGCTATGGGTGTAACACGAAGGGAGGTGAAGGAGTGATGCCAGGATTATTGGATTTGAGCATTTGCATGAGTATGTACATGACAACAACCCTACAAAATGGACAGCCAAGGTTTATGGACAGAAAGGGACAAATCTTGGATCCGACAGATCCCGAGGAATTATCATGGACCTCCATATGCCGGCACAACATGAAGAAGCCAAGGCTTCCAGTTCACATGCTGGAGAATTTTGGAGTATGTTAGACCTTTATGAAGCAATCCAAACCACCAACAACCATGCAAGGCGATCATTTGAATACGCATAACAAGCCTTCAACCGAGTCGAAAATCTGCATTCCCGAGTCGATGACCTGAGCAATGATGTCCCGTACATCAGGAACTGAATGTATCATGAGTGGGGGGATATCCCGCAACAAAGCCCTTGAAAATCGTTTCACTTTCGGGGCCCGAGCACAACTATTTTATGCCAATCTATCTTTTAATTTATGTCATTTTATTTTTATTTTGTGTGTTTAGGATTTTAATGTTTTCAATAAATTGATGATATTTAGGTGATCCCGAGGATTCTCACAATTTAAGGCATGGATCAAATTCATCATTTTAGGGGAGTTATTTCGTTATCTTTTCTGGCTTTAATTTATTAATCACATTAGGAACAATGTGAATTTTACGTGTGAGGATGGGTAATTTACACCCACATTTGACACTTTGCTAAAAAGGTTTAAATTGAAAAATTTTATAAAAATCACATATCCATTAATTTTTATGACAAGAAACCAAAAATTTAAACAATTTTTAATAAACCAAATTATAAATATACGTTTTCGGGAAATAAATAAGTAAATATATGACATCCAAATAAAATTGAAAATTATTTTTTTCTGATATTCTTAAAAGTAATAACCTAGTAAAAATATTTAATCATGTAAAATAAAACACTTTTAACCAATTCTATCTGTATGTAAATTTATTTTTGAGCCTTAAACAGCTTTTGCAACTACCTTCAATCTGGATTTAATTGAGGGTGCCTTGTAATATGTGTGATTAGAACTTGCTTTGGGTATACATTTCAAAACCTTAATTAGTATTTGCTTTTGGTATACATTTCAAAACCTTAATTAGTATTTTTATCATAAAAATGAGTTACATATTACGACACCTTAACCATTCAAGCCCGAACCATTTTCTTTTAACTTTCCTTACCCGAACGTCAACCCTAGTTAGCCCTATTGAGCTTAAACGTTTTTATTTTTTTAATCACCCGAACCACCAAGTTACTTAACCAAAAAGCCTTCAACAAAATCCAGTTTTTGTTAAATACATGCTTTTGGCTTATAAAAAAAGAAGAAAAATTTGGTTTATTACCGGCGGACCTAAAAGAACTGGAATGCGTTCTTTTGATTTTAATTTGCTTTGTTGCCTTCAATACGAAAAACCGGGACTTCCCTCGGAAATCCGCGAACAAATTGTCAACCTCACTTTCGATTCAAGAAACAAATGGTGAAAAAAGGAACAAGTTCCCCCATTTTATGGAGTTTTAGAATACGCTGCAAAGAGGCGGACAAAAAGATATGAAAGATGCCCGAACTGCGGGAATTGGTCCCATAATAGAAAATGCAAAAAGAACCAAAATGAGTCCCAATACGAATACACAGAACTGATCCGATTGGGTACTATTAGGCTTTAAGCCAAACGATCCTTATGAAAGGAAAGTTTTGTATATTTTCAGGTGAAAGAGGAAGTAAGGTTTTAGAAAGCAAAATACGGTCTTGACAATCTAACCTTAAACGAGTCATCAAGTTAACATATCGCTTCTAGTTTGAATTATTGTATAGGCAGCCTTTTACTTCTTTCCTTGTAGTTTATTTAGTATAATAAGCTAACACCGTCATCTTCAGCATTTAGCTACTTTTTCCAAATATTCCATACCCGAGCCCGAGCCAAGTTACAACCCATCAAAGACCTAACGAGTTATGCAAGTAAATATCTAAGTAGGTGTAGATTTGATATTTTAACAAGCATATGATTTCACACACGTTCATACTAGGCAATTGAGCATATTAGTTATACTTAATCCTTATTATGACTCCATATATTTAGCCGAGTGTGAGTGCATCTGGTGAGAAATGTAGATTTTTACATGATAATAATCTTTACTAACTAATCTATTGCTTGCTAGGATATCATTCTATGCATGCTTAAAATTTTTATATTTGGATGAAATAATGTTTACTTGCGTGCTTCTTGAAAAACATATTTATCATTTGATTTATTTGGTTTTTGGTAGAATTATCATTTTAAGAGATTTTGCTTGAGGACAAGCAAAGTTCAAGTGTGGTGATGTTTGATATGCTCTAAATTATATATAAAAATCCTATCAAAAGCACATCAATTATTTCTTAATATCTCCCTTAAAATGATGATTATGTACTTCAAATTATAAAATTATGTTTTCATGTGTTAAAAAGAGCAAGATCGACAAAAAGAATCATATTTAACAAGAAATTGAAGAAATTCGAGCTTTGGAGTCCAAGCATGGGGTCGTACCTCATTAAGCACGCCCCCATGTCTTGCTTCAAACACACCCCGTGCTTAAATTGGCACAACTCCATGTTTGGACATCTGACAGGACAAAAAATACTATCCCTCAAAAGGAAGCACGGGGTCATGCCCTATGAGACATGGGGACGTGCCCCACCTCAAACACGGGGTCGTGTCCCATTTAACATGGGGCCATGCCCGACACCTTTTGCACGTACGAATCACCAAATTTCGTAAGCATTGTACTAGCATGGGGCCATTCTTAAACACTCCAGAAAGCCTATAAATAAATGCCTAAGTTCATCATTTTAGTAATCTTTTGGTGGAAGAATTACTCTTCTGAATTCTCTTTGGACTCAAGACTTAAGGATCATTTGGAGGCTCGGGAGATGTGTACAACACTTGAAAGAAGCTCAGGATTGTCTAAACATCATCCATTGTGGATCACTGGTTTGATTGTTCCATTTCACCAATGATTTCATATCAATCTTCTATGTTACTTGTTGTTATGTTCAATCTCATTGTGAGCTAAACTCTCATTATCATCCTAATTAGATGAAACTTATGTAATTTGTGATGAATTGATGGTGTGATTTATATTATGTTAATGTTATGGTGATCTTAGGAAAACTTTTGATGGGTAGCATCTACATTTGAACGGGAAGCTATAACCTTATGATTAGTAATTGTGAATGTCATACAAGGTTGAAAAACGTATGACTAACTTTTATTCGCGAAACCGGTCTTCATAATAAATCTATGGAAAGTGAACTAGAAATGGTTATTAGAAATCACATCGCCTCAACTTTCTGATCATTTATGGGTTCCCTTTTATTAGTCTTAGAAATCTATAGTAATTGTTATGATTTTTTTAAAATTAATGTTATATTAGAAAGAACCTGATCAATTCTCTTTTTAACATTAAGTTATGTTTTTAGAAATCGTATGTCAAAAGGTCACAAGAAATTTACCTATATTACTAGTGGCTTTGATCTATACAGTAAAACTCACCCTGACATGATCCTAGTCACTATGAAGAGGATAGACATTAACATGATTACTTTAATCAATATCTTTAATCACATCACCAATTCATCACGGTTACATAAGTGTAATCAATTAGGATGATAGTCTTTATTCCCTCGTTTTAAATCCAAAAGTTTCAATCTTATTTTACTTTATGTTAGTTATTATTTCTAAAACCCTAAAAATCTTAATTACATCAATGCAACTCATTATTTTCTCAAACAAAAAAATCAAATCTGCTAGTCAATCATTAAGGTTGTTGAGTAGGCTAGGTGTGTCCACGGATTGATACTCGGTTCTTACCATCATTATATTAACTCACGATAGGTACACTTACCTTGTGTGTGTGTAGTTTAGTATTAGTAATAACCAATTAAAACTAAATCTGTGCAAAAAATCTTTATCAAAAAATATATACTTTTCACACGCATCAAATAACATACTTGATTAGTTTGTGTCTAGAGTTGTTGAAGCGAGTGGTTGCTGAAGAAATTAGTGAGAATGGTGAAAGGGGGGTTGATTAAAAAGCTATTGAGATTACTCCATCTCAATCAAAGAAGACTGAAAGGGAAAAGAATATTAGTGAAGAAAAGGTTGTTGAGTTAACTCCAGCTGAAGAAGGGAAGAAAGAGAATGTTGTTGTGGAAACTCCGGAAACTGCTTGTAATGAAAGTGTCAATGCTGTTAAGATCACTCAGGCATCTATAACAGAAGCAAAGATGAAATTAAAAGCCTTCATGGTAAATATCTTACCTGTAGAGACAAAGAAACAAGATGGAACTGAAGAGATACATACTAATCTTTGTTCAAATGATTGTATAGAAAGGGAAATAGATACAAAGTTCACAAGGAACGCTTGATTCTAGGAGTTGAAAAACTTCAATATCAAGCTTGTAAATATAAAATGATGAGAAAATTTTTAAAGAAAAAATAGATGGATTGAACAAATCAATTTGTCAATGTAAACTGAATCTACATGATAAAGATTGCAATATAACAGATTTGAAAACACGTAATAATGAGCTTTCTTTAAAAGTCAATAATCTCAATAGTGAACTCTTATCTGCAAAATTAATTGTTGAAAAATTTAAGTTATCCTAAAATATGGTTGAAGGTATAATCAAGTGTCAAATGATTCAAAAAATTTAATGGTGGAAAGAGTGGTGTTGAATATTCTAACATTGCACTACCTATTAATCATGATTATACTTGTGTACCTTCATCGATTACCACATCTGATGAAGAGGCCTATGGATTAGGTTTTCAACCTAAGTCAGACTTAATAACTCCAGTCAATGTTTCACTGACTATTGACGCTATCATAAAAATTGAAATTAAAATTAAACATGATAATTCTTTTATAGAAAGTGTGAAGAAAGAAGGGTTGGTTGAAGATTGGAAAAGTGATGATGAATTAGATTTTAAGAAAAATAAAAGTTGTAATGAAAATTCGTCATCAGATTCAACATCAATCATTAATGAGATTTCAGATGTTTTTATTTCTACACATGATTGTCCAAAATTGTCTAATAAACAACTAAAATTAAAATCAAAGATATATTTTATAGAAAATGAAAAGAAACAAGGCACAACATCAATTTCTGAGTTGAAAACTGATTTCAAAAACATATTTGTTTTAAAAGGAAAAATTGATAAAGAAGATTATATTTTTAAAGAAACAAATGCTAGTTTCATTAAAGATAAGTCTCTTATTATTGCTAACTCTGCGAAAGAAGATGTGTGTGGAATAGGTATCGAGGACACTAGTCCAATTCTAGTGCCTTCAACTCAAAAGGATAAAGCTACATTTCATGCCTAATCGGTTTCAAAAGTGAATCATTCTGTGTGGAACCTTACCGCAAACTTCTCTACATCATCTTGAACAATTCCTAATGAAAAAGGGAAATGAGAGACTGTTAAGGAATCTTTGGGCCAAAGAAATACTAAAGCCAGATTCTATGATAATTATGGAAGTTATCATCAACCGTTTATGAAAATGATTCGAGAGCAAAAAGTGTATTCTAATATATGTTGTTATGTGTGTGGAAATCCAAATCATATGGCTAGAAATTGCCATCATCAGCATCAATTAACAAGCAAACAAAGATTTCATATTTCAATTAAAAAAATAGAAAATAATTCTTTCTAAATGCCAAATTCAAAAGGAATTCAAATCATTCAAATTATTTTATTGATAAAAGAAATATCCAAATAAGCACAGATTTGCAAAAAGAAAATGCATACTAGAAATCTTTACATGTGGATGATGACAATTCACCTTCAATTCAAACCACTTTCAAGAAATTGGTCACAAATCTGATTCAACCAATTCAAAGATGAAAAATTAAAACTACACAACATGGGCCCGATATTGTTGAAGATTATGTCTTTAGTGATAAAAGATATATGATATTGAAGTCTGTATCATATCTAGATGAGAATAATGTACTCAACTCAACCATGGCTTGGGTTCTTAAACTTGAGTAAATTCATTCATTTGTGTAGGAACAACCAAGATCCAGTATCAAGAGTGTTTGATATTTTGACAATGGTTGTTCAAGGCACATGACGGGTAATATATCTCTATTAAACAAAATAAAACCTTACAATAGAGGATATGTTATTTTTGTTGGAGATAAAGGAGGTAAAATTACAAAGAAAGGTATAGTGACTAATAGTGTATTAAGCTTTGAAGATGTCAATTTTGTTGAAGAACTTAAACATAATCTGTTAAGTGTTTCTCGAATTTGTGACAAAAAGTATTCAACATATTTCACTGATAAAGAATGTCTTATTTTAAAACCTAGATTGTAATTCCTGATGAATGGATTTTGTTAAGAACACCGAGAGACAAAGACATATACTTACTTGATATGAATGGTTCTCATTCATTTGAAAATGTGTATTTTTTATTGTCTAAAGCCTCAAAAATTGATTCAGTGTTATGGCATCGTCGTCTTGGACATGTAAATATTAAATATATGAACAAGTTGGTTAGAGGAAATCATATTATGGGATTACCATTGAAAGAATTTCAACTTATTGAACATTGTATGTCATGTTCAAAACACAAACAACATAAAATTCCTTATAAACCAGTAATTCATACCAAAATTGATGATATTCTTCAACTGTTACATGTGGATTTATTCAATCCAGTAAGTGTTTTGAGTTTAGGACGTCATGCATATTGTTTGGTTATTACTGATGATTTTTGTAGATTTACTTCGGTCTTTTTTTAGCAACAAAGCATGAGAATCCTCATCTACTGATCAAATTCATGACCCTAGTGGAGAATCAGATTGACAAAACCATCAAATGCATTCAAAGTGATAATGGAATAGAATTTTGTAATCATACTCTAAATGAATTTTTTGACTCAAAGGGCTAGCTAGACAATTCAGCTCTACCGGAACTCCATAACAAAATGGAGTTGCTGCAAGGCGATATGAAACTTTAATTGAAGCTACGATAACAATGTTATCAGTATTCATATTACCATCATTCATTTGGGTTGAAGCTGTTAACATTGCATGCTACGTTCAAAAACGTGTTTTAATCAATAAACAACAAAACATGACTCCTTATGAAATCTTTTTCAAACATAAACCCAAAGTTAAATATTTCAAAACATTTGGATGTTGTTGTAGTTTGTTACATATATCTCATTCATAATCAAAATTTAATGAAAAAGCAGATAAATATTATTTTGTTGGATACTCACCAACAAAATCGCATATAAAGGTTTATAATAAAAGATCTAAACAAATTATTGAATTATTTGATGTTGATTGACATGAATATAATAAAACAGATGCGGTTTCTGCTCCTTCTTTGGTATATAATTATGCTTCATTATTTGAAACTTTTAATCGCTCTTTTGATTTGTCAACAGCTACTCAACCCTTTGTCGTCATTAATTCAAGATATCTTTACTGAAGAGATTGGTTCTATATCATCTTCAATTGTTGAAAGATCTTAAGAAGTACCTTCTTGTTCAACTAGCAAAACTACTCCACATGATTCTGAATCTGAAATGTCTCATTCTGATCTTGTTGTTAAGCAAGCTTCACAGGTTTCTGATCAGAGTTCTTCTTCTACTCAAAATGATCCGGTCGATACCATTCAAATTCTATTTGAATACTTATCTATTGATAATGATAATAATCAAGAGGAAGATATTGTGTATCAGCCCAAAAGAGGCAACTCTGTTTAAGAACCAGTAGGTTATATGTCTAATTTAGACGAAGTTATCTCTGAAGATACCATTCCTCAGTTGAGAATTCATAAAGATCATCCAACGAAAGCAATCATTGGTCCATTATCACAAGGTCTTCAAACTCAAAGTTGATCTAGTGTATTAAATACATGCTTGTATTCATGCTTTATTTCTCAAATAGTGCCAAAGAATGTTGAAATAACATTAAAGGAGAACAGTTTGGTTAAAGCTATGCATGATGAGCTGATGCAATTCACAAAACTAAATGTATGGCATCTATATGAATTACCATAGGGTAAGCTGCCGAGTAGAACTAAATGGATATTCAAAAACAAAATGGATGAAAAGGATGTGATTGTTCGCAACAAGACTAGACTTGTTGTTCAAGGATTCTATCAGGTTGAAGAACTTTATTATGAAGAGGTATACGCTCCAGTTGCAGGACTAGAAGCTACACAATTTTTTTTGGTTTATGCTTCATACAAGAACTTTAAAGTGTATCAGATGGATTTCAAAACTGTATTCATGTACAATAAGATGAAAGAAGAAACCCATGTTTGTCAGCCACCAGGTTTTGAAGATCTAGATCATCTTAAATATGTTTACACATTAGATAAAGCACTTTATGGCTTACATTAAGCACCTCGTGCTTGGTAAGCTACTCTAACTGAACATTTGCTTACAAATGGTTATATAAGGGGTTCTACTGACCAGACTTTATTCCTAATGAAGAATAGTGAATGTATTATTCTTATCCAAATCTATGTTGATGATATTATCTTCGGATCTACAAATGAAGATATGTGTAAGGAATATGAAGTAGTAATGAAGAAGAAATTTAAGATAAGCTCTCATGGAGAAATTTCATTTTTCTTGGGTATACAACTTAAACAAGATGCCCAGTGTATAATAATTCATTAATAGAAATATGTTCATAATATTATGGACAAATACAAATTTCAAAATCCAAGATTGCACCCACTCCGATATTTTCTTGTCCTACTTTGACTTCTGATCTCACGGGTGAAGATGTTGATTAACATTTGTATGGATCAATGATTGGATCTTTAAAGTATCTCACTGCCAGCAGATTAGACATCATATTTCCAATTTGTCAATGTACATGATATCAAAGTAATCCGAAGGAATCTCTCATGAAAGCTATCAAACGGATTTTTAAATACCTCAAGGGTCAACCAACACTCGGACTTTAATATCCTAAAACTTCTGACTTAATTTATATTTTTATACTGACATTGACTATGTAGGATGTAATTTGGATAGGATATCTACTATTGGAGGTTGACAATTTCTTAGTAATAAATTAAATTCTTGGTAGTGCAAGAAGCAGCAGCCGGTATCCAGTCAACTGAAGAGGCTAAATATGTGGCTGCTTCAACTTGTTATTCTTAGATTGTTTGGATTTAACAACAAATTCTTGATTATGGCCTGAACATCTTTAATACTAAAATTTGGTATGACAACACTACAGTCCTAAACATAGTGAAGAATCCAATCCAACTTTCAAAAACAAAATACATTGATATCCGCATGCATTTTATCCATGATTATTTTGATGGAAATCTTATTCATTTGGATTCTGTCAAATTAGATGACAACATTGCTGACTTGTTTACTAAGGCGTTTGATCATTCCCGATTTGACTTTTTAGTTCAATCTCTGGGAATGAATAACTTTGGTTAACCATTATTCTTACACTCTTTCCAAAATTTTATGATTTTAGTTACAATTGTTATTATCTGTCTAGATAATCATAATTTTAGGGGGAGAAAATAAGAAAACATTTTGAAAAAAAATTGTTCCTAAAGGGAGTAAAAATATTTAAAAAAATACAAAAAGAATTTGTTTTACAAGATTGAGAAAATTAAATTTTCAAGATTATATAGGAAATGATAGCATATTTCTTGACTATGATTCGTTACATCCTATGGCTTAAAAAAAACTAACTTTGATTATGTTTGATATGTTGATAGGATTGAAGTTCAAGATTGAAAAGCACTATGATTTGTGATGCACTGAAAGTAAAATCCTTATGACTGAAAAGGGTTACTTATCAAAGTTTTATGATAACACTGATTCCATGCTAAAATAGACTGAGAGTTACAATGTAGTCATACTCAATCCAGTTACAATCAAAAGATGAAAAATATAAATTAAAAAAAAGACAAAAGAGAAAGACAAACAAAAGGAGAAAAAAGAAGCTAGTAAGGTCATCTAGAAATAAAAGATGCTAATGAGTACAATAATAAAAGATATGTCATAGACATACATATTATATGATAATATTTTCCTCTTTAAGAATATGTTATGACACAGGAGGAAGAATCAAAAGATGGGGCACATAAGTCTGAATTGGCATGTAAGTCCTAAACGTCTTACGAGGGCAAAACATAATTATAATTGGCAGTTAATAAGTCCTACAACTTGTTAATATTTTGTGTTCAGAAATATCTCTCATGCTAGTTATGCCCTAAATAGATATTATCTTAGAAAATAATTAATCCTGAGAAAGTTGGTCAGAAGTAACAATTTTAAATCAAATTAGGGTGACTTGAAATCTCAAAAGTGTCTTGAAGATGGATAAGGGTTCTGCATGATTTTTGATTTTGGGATCCACTGATTTTATATATGAAATGAAAACATGATAAATTTTGCAGCATATTATCTAAGTAAAATTGAAGTCTAAGTTCAAAATGGACACCGTATATTGATGATCAATATAACTAGTCTTAATTATGATAATGCTTGATGCTGTTAATGATCGATTTCATAGAAATATGATCTTGTACTTGAAAATTTTCAAAAATATTAAAGTTATTAGTATAATAAGTTTGTCAAATTGATTTCTGTTTAAATGTATTTTTCTTATACTTGTTTTAGTTCTACAAGTTTTTACAAAAATTTAAAAAATTAAGAGTGTCTAAATAATTGAAAACAGTTTGTTAAACATGTTTTTACATATAACAAATCATTGGATCAACAAAATAATAAAAAGTTAAAAATCAAAAAGTTTGTTAGGACCGTGTACAATGGAGTACTAACTGATTCAACGTGAAACCGAATCAAATAGCACGGAATTCTATTTGATTGGCGATCCAATCAGGGAGAACGTAAACCGGATCAAAACTAACGATGAGAATACGTTAAAAATTGATTAGAAATGATCAGGAACGCTCTATGAAGTTGGAAGGGACGCTCTGTGCGATCTGGGATGGCTAGGGTTATCAATAATCGAAGTCTCTCGTTTTTCCACGAATTAAGTGGTATTTATAGGTTACAGCTTTCATTCGTACGACTGAGCCAAGCGACTGGCTCAGTCGTGCGACTGAGTCATACGATTGGTTCATTCATACGACTGAGTCAGTCTTATGACTCAATCGTGCGATTGACTCAATC